>JANLJB010029567.1:0-16094 GCA_026212285.1 Bursera cuneata
CTCTTTAGTTAATTTCAATTGAGTTATAAAAAGGATTAAGAATACTTTTACAATTTAAATGAGTGTGGATCTCCGATGGCTTAGTGTCTTTTACTTGAATTAATTTTGTTTGGTAATTTCTTCTCTAAAATCAACCAACATTCCATTTTCATTTCCTTTGCTCTTGGATTTTGGACATTGAAATAAGGACCACTTCATCTTAATAAAAATCTTCCTGTGGATACGATACTTGGACTCATGGAGGACTATAATTAAAACAACCTACACTTAGGTATTACACTTTCTATGATGTAGCAAACATGTTTTATGATTTTGGAATATTTCTAATTGGAACTATAACTATTTTGGTAAGTACTTTCTTAGGGAAATTAACCAAAATAGCCCAAATTGAGGGGGAAACTAAGGTCTAGGATTCTTTTGATTTACCATAACCATTCCTAGTTCAATGACCTCAATAGCTTCACATATAAAATAACCTTTATAACTCTCTCCTCCCTTCTTCTTTCTAAAACACAGTTCTTTTGTTCCCTTCTAGTTTTGTCTCTCACATCTCCCTCAACTCTTTGACTCTTGCAACTATATTTGAAATCAAAATCTTACAGAAGCGAAATCCTATCTGACGATTAACAAGACAATAAAGATGATCCTACGGTAATTGATTCTATATATTTTGAATTGGGTTCCAAAAGAGCTTCCTTAATTTGGTTTTGAATGAGGCTTAGTTACTGATATGGATTTTTTGATTAAACTATGTAAAAAGTGTTGTAATTTGTAGTTGGTTTTGTCGAAAAATGCAGTTTTCATTGAAAAAGTAGAAAAACAGTGGTATGACCATTGATGGATTGTCATTTTTGAATGGTCTATGGCCCATTAGTCTAAAGGTCGCTTTTGAACCACTGATGGACTATTGGACCATTAACGGTCCATACTCCTGATAATATGGAATATGAACTGTCATTATTGACGGTTTGTCTTTGGTCTAAGTTCTTGGATTTGGACCATCATTATTGATTGTCAATCTTCGATCCTGGTATGGACAATTAATGTTGATAGTCTATCTTCGGATACTATGATTGACATTGGAATATGGACCATCAGTATTGATAGTTTGTTGATCTTCAATCCAAGTTGCTGGATTATGGACCGTAATTATTAACAATCAGTCTTCAATCACAGTATGGACAATCAATATTGATGGTTTGTCTCTAGTCCAGATAATAGTATGTGGCATTGGAATATGGACTGTCAATAATGATGGTTTGTTTTTAGAATGACGATTCATATATCAATTTTGTAGATTTAGGGTAAACAAAATTTTATACCTGTCTTTCTTTTTGTCTTAGCTGTATGATATGTTGAGCGAGTTACGTTTTGTGTTTCTATTTGGATTTATGGTATAATTAAAGAAATTTTTGTCATAGTGCATTATGGTAGTTGTTGGGAGACGGAACGACATGGTGATCTTAATTACGTGGGTGGTTGCATCAAAGGAATGACAATCATATGGGATATTGGTTATTGGATATACTCAGTTGGTAGAATTATTTTATGCAGAACGTGGATTTAACTAGATAAATGTGTTATGAAATTGACCATTGTATTTGCCTATGAGAATTCCAAATGCTCTCCACCGGTGAACTTAGAAAATGATGAGGATACTAAATTCTTCATTCAATATTGTTGAAGTAGAGACAAACTTACTTCATTGATGGTGGTTGTCAAGGAAAAAGATAAGAGGAGTCGTCTTGAAGTGTGTTTATAAGGTCAAAAGGTTTCTTAGGAAAAAAATGTGATGGACCCAAAGCTCTATTTAGCAAGTGCAAGTAATCAAATAAATCAACTAAGACTGTCAATCCCATAATCCCCTGTAACACCATTATCCTCATTTTTTATGTTGGGTGAAGCTACACCACCGAATGTCACTCGAAAATGTGATGTTAATGCAAAAGTGGATAGTTATCTTGGTAGATAGATAGAGTGTCTTGACGAGATTAGTTAATTTAGACCATTTGACAATAATAAAATAATCTTGGTGATGATAGTATTTGTCCAGAAGATGATGATATAGGCATAGATGGTGGTATTGGTATAGATGATGATAGTGGTGTCATTGATGATGTTTCCATGGATGATGATATTGTTGTAGATTATGGTATAGGTGTAGATAATGATGAAATGGTATCCCCAGTGTTTGCTAACACTATTCATCCAAGCAAAAATACACCGGATGAAGCTTATGAAATTGGCTTTCAATTCATGCCCCCTATCATAGGTGATGCTAATGATGAAGATGCTTTTTCTTTTGTTAATGATGGTTTAGACACAGTTGTTGGAAAGATATTTAACACCAAGTTGGAGCTTCATACAAAGTTGGCCATAGTAGCAACGAACAAGAATTTTGAGTTTATTGTTTCTAGGTCAACAAAAAGTCATTTTGAGACGATATTTCATGACAAAAGTTATAAGTGGAGGATAAGAGCTGGAATAGTTAGCAAAGAGTATTCATTCTTCCAAGTGAAGAGATATGATCAGTGGAACATGTGTGCAAGGACACAACTCGTTGCGGATCACAAGCAAGCATCTATAAACTTCATTAGGTGCTTCATCAAACATAATTTTCAAGATTATTCCGAAGACATATAGAAAGACTTTCACATTGATATTGTTAAATTGAGCCTAGGATCAACATCTAGGATTGAAATAAAGAGATTTGGTGGAAAGAAAACTTATAAAACTTCAAGCTTTGATTTGGGTAAATTCTAACTACAAAATTGATAAAAACTCCACCAAATTCATCCAAACAACTTGTATGTTGCTCCTCCAACGGCTAGGATCACCTCTTTACCTTCAAATTGATATAAAGCGTTGGCTTTCTTGGTGAATTTTTGAAACAAACTTCAAGAGAGAGAGAAAGAGAGAATTTGGTAAAGAGAGAAAAGAGATGTAATGTGTGAATAGTGTTTCACACATGTCCAATTTTTAAGTAGCTTGGTTGGTGGCTTGTTTTTATCTCAAAAAAATATCAAAAAGGCCTTCACAATTTTTAAGCCTTTTAAACAAGCCATTCACCAATGCTAATGGGCTTGCATTTGGGCTTAATTAAACAATTAAATCCAATTTAATAAAACCAACCTAATTGGTCATACATTAAAACATAACTTAGGCCCAAATTAATTTAGTTCCCAAAATTAATTTATTTGGCCTTTAAGCCTAATATTGAAATCCAATTCCAAAATGCAATTTAATATTTTAAATAACATATCCAATATATTTAAAAAACTCATTAACACTTTGTAGAAAAATCTAATTTTCTCTACAAAGTCCACTAACTTATCCAATTCCAAATTAGTCCAATTGCTCTCATACTTTACAAATAAATTCTAGATTAATTTTATTCTCGATCCTTCATATTAATTCATCATCGGTGAATCTTCGGTGATCGACCCATTAGGTTTTTGGATATGTAGGTAGTAAATCAGGTTTACTGGACCATCTGGATACATACGTGAAATGTACCACGCCTTTACTAATTTACAAGGCATTGGTTGGCTTTTAGCAAAACACTATGCCTACCCAATTCTCTGAAAGGATCTAAAAATCCTTATAACATTTTTTAGGCGTAGTTCTATATAATTAAATCCTATGTCGGATGTCACGTACGAGAGCCTAGGGTTGGTTACGTGTCTACCCTAATAGAGACATAAATTTTGGATCCGTAAAACGATCGATTCTCTTTTTACCGGGAGGATCAAGAACTATTCCTATCACCTCGATGCACGAATGCTTTTGAGTAATCATTGCCAAATCCTATGTAACATCATCCCTTTTTATCCAAAGTGACATGTCCCGTCATGACATTACACCCACTTCTAAATAGTTTTTGACATACCAAATCACTAGTGTTTATGTAACCTTTTCAAGAATGACTACACCAAGTGTCAAAGTACACTGATCCCCAAATGAGATGGCCATGTAAGTCTCAGGTCTGAGGATAACTTATACCTACCCTAAGTGGACCTCTCATAGACACTTAGATAAACTCTTAATGGGATTCTATACTGGGCCAAGTCCAGTGAATTTGTTCTTGTTCAAAACGGCTAACAGTGTTCCTCTATCACACTTGCTTAAAATATAAAATATTTAAATTCATGATAAACATACTGTTATGCTTCCATAACCTATACAAGTGCGATACTAATCTATTCCGTATTACTGATGTTTTGTCTTGAAAATACTTTGACTAGGAACAATTTAATGATTAAATCTTATATGGATTAATACTGTGTCACATCTATGTTAATATAATATTTATCACAAGGACTTTTATCATATATAAACAAGTAATCAAATTATAAATAATATAAAAGAGCATTTTCTTTATTACATAAATCAATAAATATACAAAGTTTATTTACAATGTGATGTAGAGACACAAATATTTCAACAATCTCTCACTTGGCCTAAAGCCAATCACTAATGTATCTAATACTCGATTTATATACATGGCATTCAAACTTTTGCTAAGATAATGTCTCGTTAGTGGATCAACAATTTTGTCATCTGACGACACTTTTTCAACTCTAACATTACCACGATGAATAATTTCTCTAATCAGGTGATATCTCTAGAGCACATGTTTGAATTGCTAATGAGACCTTGGTTCTTTAGCTTATGCCATAGCCCTATTCTTATCATAATACAATACAATAGAATAGGCTCAGTAATAGAAGGAACTACACCAAGCCCTATTAGAAACTTGCAGATCCAAACTACCTCTTTAGTAGCATTAACAACAACTACATATTCTACCTCTATGGTTGAATTGGCTACAGTATCTTGCTTGGATGATGTCTAGCTCACTACACCATTATTCAGATAGAACACATATCTAGACTAGGATTGGTGATTATCTTGTTAGATTGGAAACTTGCATCCGTGTAACCATTCGTGACAAGTTCTCAATCTCTATATACCAAGAAAGCATCTTTTGTCCTTCTCAAATATTTTAGGATGTTCTTGATAGCCATCTAGTGTTGTTCACATGGATTTGCTTGATAATGACTATACATACTCAAAGCATATGATACGTCAAGCGGCGTGCATATCATGACATACATGATCGAAACGATTGCAAAAGCATATGGTATTCGACTTATACTTTCCCGACCCGGATTTCAAAGCCGTGAGTTAGGGGTGTTAGTAAAAGATTTCAAAATTAGAAATCATAAAAGTTTTATTTTTGAAGTATATGAGATGACATGGACGTGATGATGTCGAGTATATAAGAAATTGGAGGTATTCGAAAGTTTTTGGGATTTTGGACTAAAACATAATTTTACACAAGCTCGTAGATTTTTCGTCTTTAGTTCTTATGTTGACATTTTGAGGGTCATGTGAGTGGAAAATAGATGAGAAAGGGTTGGCATTGAGATGTCACGACTTTGGGTTGGGATTCGCAACCGTCAAAGGTTTGGGAATTTGTAGTTGGACCCCCAGGACCCAAAGTCTACATTGTGGGTTTCGGGGCATGACAGAGTGGTATCATAGCACAAGCTCTACACTGTGGACCTAGGGTATGGGTAGGGTGGTTAGGTAAGGGGTTGAGTCTCCTGTCCAGTAGGAATGTATGGTAACTAACAGTTTGTTGCACGCATGTGTGATGCACATGTGTGGTATACATGTGTCAGAGATATTGGGCTCATAACATATTGTTTTGAGAGTGTATGAGAATGAGCCAACATAGAGACGTGATTTTTTATTATGACCCCCCAGGTAGTGAGGGAGATAGTTTATTTGGGTCACGAGTGATGTGGCGAATACGTTGGGTCAAGGTTACGATCGAAATGGTTGGAGATACCTTACATGCAAATCGATCGTCGATTCCATTTAGAGAAGATGTTGAGATAGTGGTGAGAGAGATTTAAGGACATGGCCATTTGGTTTGTAAGGGGAACAAGGTTTTGAGATTGTTGAGGATTGGCTTATTAGGGTATAGAGATTGGTCAACTCTTGGGTGTTGAACCAGGAATTGAGAGTGAGATTGACGTGAGTTGAGTTGCCATGACAGATATCCATGGAAAGGATTAAAGAAGAGAAGAATATTACCTGGAATGATTCTTCTGTTGGATTATAGGATGAGTATTTTCTACGGTGATGAGATATTAGAAAAGAGAAAGGATCCTTGTTGTTGGAACAAGGGAGTATGACGGCTTATATTTGTACAGACTTTGTATGGTGGAGAGCTTGAGTGGCTATATTGAGTTAGTGTTCGAGTGGAACCTATGGAAGTATAGGTTGTATTGTTTTAAGAGCAGTTGTTGGGGAAAAAGGTGTAAGTGATGATGGTGTTCTATATGGCTAGGTTTAGTTGAGAGACTGGGGGCACATGTTGGTTATATCTAGGTTCATTCAGATTGAGATATGAGATGCTCAGATGTGGGTTGAGTAAGGTATGACCCGAGCTTAGTATGGTAGTAGTTGGGTTGTGGGATGATGGTGGTGTCACCCATAGATAGTATGTTGGGAACTATAAGAGTGTGTTGATTTCATGTAACGGAAGATGGAAAGTTAAGAGTTGAGAATGGCTTATAAACTTGTGGAGTGAATCGATTAAGAGGTAATATTAGGATTGAGTCAGTAGTTGACCTTTGGGTCACTCTGGGTCGTTGCCAGAGGAGTGATGACGTGGACTCCTAGAAGAGTTGAAAATTCTTATGGATTGGTACCCAAGAGCATTATTGGTATACCGGATTGGGTGGATGTGAGTTGTGGTTGACAGAAATGAAATTCTTAAGATCTGTGTTATTGAGAGGAGAATTTCAGTGGATCTGTATGAGATAGAGACAGTATGGGATTTGGAGTAACCAGGAAATGTGTTTTGAGATACACAGTTTCTTGAGACGGATTAGACACCGTACATGGACGTATGTGGGTGATGAGATGGATGGGACACGGGTAACGTGGTGTTCATAAGTTGCGGGATAGGTGTGACGTGAGATACAGTGGACAAATGTATGCGTGGGATAAGGTGGATAGGATATAGGTAATACGATACTCGTGTGTAAAGGGATAGTTAAGACATTAGAGGTGTCCGAGAACGTGTCCATGAGTAATAAGATGTACGAGACATGGGTTGTACGTGGTGCTTGTATATGATGTGATAGGTGAGATACGGGTTAGATGCGAGTATGATTGTGTGTGATGGGATAGTGACGATATAGGCCTAATTAACCGTGTGCGACAGGATACGCTCGTTAGGATTGATGGATATGGAAGATACGTGAGTGCACATATGTGATAAAGTGGATGGGACATGAGTGAGCCATACGGGTTAGTGATAATGAGATGACTCGAGGTGTTATAAGTGTGTAATTGGGGTTATACGGATATGATGAGTGTCGTGTACACGGGTTGTACGGATAGACCCCAAATTAACCTAGTAAGTATACAGGAATCTGAGGAGACCTGCCAATGATGTGCGGACTGATCGGCTAGCATATGACAGTCCAGTGAGGTATGGACTGACCGATTGATATGTAGTAGTCCAGTGAGGCACAGACTGATCGACTGATATACGGTAGTCGAGTGAGGTATAGACTGACTGACTGATATGCGATAGTCTAGTGAGGTATCAGACTTGATTGATGAGCCCGTTGTGATATAAGATAGATCTGTAGAGTGCATATGTGAGATAGGATGGATGAGACGTGTATGACCATAGCCATATGGGCTAGTAGTGATAGAGTAGTGTGATGGGGATAACCTTGCTATTCGTGAGCAGGATCCCAGTAGGAGAGAGATAGTCTAGCTATTTGTGAGCAAGATCCCTATATGAGTGGATTAGCCTTGCTATTCGTGAGCAAGATCCTAGTAGGAGAGGGATAGTCTAGCTATTCATGAGTAGGATCCCAGTGTGATGGGGATAGCCTTGCTATTCATGAGTAGGACCCCTGTGAAACTCTGGATCAGCCTGGATGTCGCATGGTGATCCTAAGATGTACGGATTAGCCAATTATTATGCTATAATCCATAGGTATATAGAATTAGACATGATACGAGTAATAAGGCACGGGGTAGTTGTGTGGAGTATCAGGCATGAGTACGGAACTCACACGGATGTGTCGCATGCTTGGCGACCATTGTGATAGCATTGAGAAAATTTCTAGTAGTGAAATTGGAGTGTTGGTCTGGGTGAGGAATGAAATGTTTGGATTGTTTGATGCATGCATTGTGTTTAAAATGTTATAGAACTGTATAGTATTAGAAATTCTTACTAGGCTGTGTTACTCGTCCTTTCCTCCATAGGTACCTGAAGTCAAGAGTCTAGCGAAGGTGATCCGGAGCTCACGTAGAGGATCTCGAATGGGATTGGGTATATCTGGATAGAATGAGTTGGTTTTTATTTATTTACTTTGTTAGAAAAATTTTGTAACCGTGTTTTTCAGTGTAATAGTTTTATTTAAAACGCTTTATTTGCTTTTTATTCATTTTATTTTATTTATTTACTCAGTGGCCTTCGGGATTCCTGTATAAGGGGTTCTGAGGTGCCACAAAGTGGTATTAGAGTACGGACTCTACACTGCAGACCTAGGATGTGGGTAGGGTAGTTAGGAAAGGGAGTTGAATCTTATGTCCAGTAGGAATGTGTGATAACTAATAGTTCAAATGCATGCATATGTGGTACACATGTAAGGTGTACATGTGATTAGGGATGTCGGGCTCGTGATGTATCGTTGTCGGGCTCGTGGTGTACATGTGATTAGGGATGTGGTACACGTTTGAAATTTCATGAACATCATGATTAGGTGTGTACTTGTAAGTGAATTTAAAATAATGCATTTAAACTTAATTCATAAATAAAACATAATTTTCATACAAATATTCATAAGTAAATTCTTTTACATATAATTAAAAATACAATGCATGTGAGGGTTCATTCTAATTTCCTCGGAAGTCTCAAAGTGAGTTCCAAAACATCCCCGCCCGAGGCCTGACCCTGATCTTTGGTACCTGTGGAAGGAGAAGGGGTGAGCAAACATAGCCCAGTAGAAAATCTCTCAACATATTCAAATCTATAATATTTTAAATGTAAGTATGTGCAATTTCTATCACAATCTCCACACTGGTGTTTCCCCTTGAATCCTACGTCACTCGCGGGCTCACCCAAAGCCTAACACCCAATCTCAACATATGTGTTTCCCTTTGGATCCCACGTCACTCGCGGGCACATCCAAGGCCTAACACTCAATCTCAATATATATATATATCTTTTATCAATTATTTACATTTTTCATTCATTCACGCCACATACCCATTTCTCACTTTTCTTGTAAATACGTAGAACCAATGTCAGTCACAATACACTCGTAACACATATAATACACACACAAAACTAAAATATCAATTTCACGTATGAGTGTCCAACATTCAAATCCTTGAATCAATCACGGAAGAACCGTATAAACCATATAACTCCAAATTCGCATGTACTCACATTCAGTTATCCAAACGTTCTATGTAACTCATACAAAGTCCAATTCGACAGAATCAAACTCGATTTTACAAAAGACCCAAGTCATATGAGTAAAACACAACAAACCCTAGGTTACCATTTAGCCCATTTTCTCAACCAAAATGAAATAGATAAGAATAAAAAAGAATCCCCTACCTGGTATCGACGATTTGTGGAAGATAGGCATTTTCTCACTCTTCCTTCCCTCTCTTCTTTCTTCTTTCTCTTTTCTTTCTTCTGCAGCTGGGTCATGCGAATGAGAAAAAGAAAGTGCTAGGGTTACGTTTTAAAACGTAATTTGAGACATGCTCGATATATGATATACTTACTTTTAATATCATTTTAGTCCCATTTCTAGAATAGTTTATACATACACTCCCATTCACATTAATTTGTAACACATACCAATAAAGAATACATGTGCAGAAATTTTTTTTCTGGGTACCATATTGAAATTTTCCACTATTCCGAATTTCTGGGATGTTACAATCGTCTTGAGAGTTTATGAGAATGAGTCGACATGGAGATGTGATCTTTGATTGTGACCTTCCAGGTAGTGAGGGAGCTGGTTTGTTTGAGCCACGAGTGATGTGGCGGATATTTTGGGCCGAGATTGTGGCCAATACGAATAGAGATACCCTACGTGCCAATCAACCACTGGTTCTACTGGTACTTAGAGAGTATGTTGAGATGGGATGGGCAGTGCCATGACATGGACTCAATAACATGACCCTCCAGTTTGTGATGGGAACCTAGTATGGTGGTTGTTGAGGATTGGCTTATGTGGGTATAGAGATTTCTCAACCTTGGGAGTTGAACCAGATATTGAGAGTGAGATTGGTTACTCATGTGTTGATGTGAGGTGTGTTGTCATGATGGACATCCATGGAACAAAATAGAAAAGAGAAGGAATCCTTGTTGTTGGAACAAGGAAATGTGATGGATCGTGTACGTACAGACTGTGTACGGTAGAGAGCCTAAGTGGCTATATTGAGATAATGTTTGAGTGGAACCCATAGAAGTACTGGTTGTATTGTTTGTGAGTAGTTATTGAGGGAAAGGTATAAGCACTAATTGTATTTCGTGTGGCTGGGTTCTATTGAGGAACTGGAGGCACATGTTGGTTATGTGCATGTTCAAAGAGATTGAGATCAAAGTGGTGCAGTGGAACTTGGAGTGTTGTTGGAACAAGGAAATGTGATGGATCCGAAGGAAGTTTGCACACTCACTTCTTACAAGATATTCACCTTCTTCAACCTCATGCAACTTACACCATTAACAAAGCTTCAAGAAATTTCAATAATGGCAACTTCAAAACAATATGTAAACAACTCAAAATTTTCATTCTAATAATTCAACCTAGGGCTCTGATACCAAATGATCTATTTTTGGATGCATTTCAAGCCAATTGGAGTGATTTTTCTACACCTAAAATTTTAAATTCGGGATTACTATTCATCCCTCTAATTCATCTCAATGTAACTCTAATATAGCACTAAAACAACACAATATCAACAATGTTCAACTCAAGATTAACAATATAAAATCTTCCAACAACAACAACACAAACATAAAACCCCAACATACACAACAAAGAACAACTTCATAACAACATAGGATTTTCAAGAACAACAACTTGAAAGGTTCTACCACAAAGAACAAACAACACTTTTCAAGCACAAGAATAAGAGGAACTTCAACTTCAACAAATAAGAAAAGATAAACTTACAAAAAATAATGGATAAATGCCAATGGGGTCTTCAAGCCTTAACGAAATCCACAAACTTGAAGGTTTCAAGCATAAAGGACCAAGTCCACCAACTTGAAGTTATCTACTACCATTTCCCTAGCATGGAAAATGGGTAAATGATAGATTTAAGATAACGCTCTCTAAACACATAAAGTTTTTAATTTCATTTCATAATTCATTAAAGTTATCTATCACAAGAAGAAATGGCCTTTATATAGGCAAAACTTGCACAAGAGTCAGAAGGACAAAAATGCCCTTAAATTAACCTTTACAAGTAAAACAAAATAAAGGGCACAAATTGAAAACAAAGTGTTTACGCTGTGACGGTATTCCTTTTATGCAGAGGCGTATCTTGGACAAAAAGTTGACACTGTGCTGTTGATTGGTCTACGCTGCGACATTGAGCTTTGGACCAACAAGCTTGGCGAGGCAGAGAGGAAGCGCTAAGGCATTGGTCATCTTACGCCGAGGTGAAAAAGCAAAACTCAAGTAGAAACTGAGCACTACAACGGGGGCTGTTTTGTACCGCGGCATTAAGCTTCTAACTTGCGGCCAAAATTTACACAAAATTACATGAAATTTTACAAGTTTTTTGACACAAACAATTACAACCTAGACAACAATACTGGGCAATTACAAATGGAAAGATTACAACCTAATACAACTAGATACAAATAAAATTACAAAAGATTATAACAAAAATAAATACAAAATAAATTCTCATTTAAGAGGCTATGCAATCCAATTAGTTAACACCTAAGTGGATTTCATTGCATCCCAATGATGAATTTATGATTAATTACCAATTTGGATTTGTTCGAGTTAAAATTGACCTTGGGCTTGCTTGGACCGAAATGGAACGGTGGCCAAAATGTATTAGAAGAATCAAAGTAAATGGGTTTAGTTGTAATTGGCCAAATAGCATATTCTTGGAATATACTTATCTTAGTTGCTAAGCTTGCTTGTTATTGGCTAATTTTTACTTGGCTAAGAATTAATTCATTTTACTTGGCCTAAATTAATTCAATTAATATTGGAATTAATTGTGTGTAATTCACTCACACAAAAACCCATTAAAATGAAAAATGCATGAAAAACTTTTTTCTCTCTCATCCATTCCATGCTATTACCGAATTGCTCTCTTCTCTTCTCCATGTGATTTTGTTCTAAAAACACACAAATCTCTAGCAAGGTTACATCAATTCTAAGGAGCTTAGGTGCACTTAGCCTTTAGAAGTAAGATCATATCCAAAAGTGGTGGAATTTGGTAGAAGGAAAACTAAGTTCTAGTGGCCAATATCTACACTTGCATAGTTTGGGGTTATGTGAGTCTCATGAAGGTTGTTTAATTTAACCCTAATTACATGATCCTAGGTAAGAATCCCATAGTCCACAGCCTTCCATGACTTGCCACATGGTGGCATGATGCCCTGGATATACTCTGTAATCATGCTCGTAAACTCAAACTCACGAAGCCTATATTTGTATAACGTCCAGAAAGTGTGGATGTTCGACTATAAATAATGTATCGACGTTAAAAGTAAACATAAATAAATTAGCTTTTACAATTGTGCAATAAGATTAGAATAGTTTTCATACGTACATAGAAGTAGTAGTTGACACATAGAATAGTTTTAAAGGCCAGAATGAGATGTAGCCAGGCATTGATATTCTATAGAGTACACTAAATGTTAATATTACAAGTTGTCCTTATATTAAAGATGAAACATTTATAACACTAAAATAAACATAAAGTTCTAAGTCACTCACATTAATGCCTGTGTGTGCCTCGGAAGCATATCAATCACCGCCCGAACTGTCGCAATGTCCATAGGTATTGTAGCACTATCTGTAACCACTAGTTTGATCCTTTCATGCAATATATCAAACCTTCTGTTGATATTGCCTTAAAGGTCTGCAATCAAGCTAGTGACACTGGAAATCTATGAGAAGAGCCTCTTGACATAGCATCATAAGGACTTGCACGTCCTAGAAGTATATACACGAATAATGAGAAAAGTATAAAGAAATGTGGAATAAACTCAAAATAAGTTTTACATTACCTCTTTTGTACTATGGCCATCGATGGCCTCAACATTACTGTACACTGTGTCATCTTAGCCAAATGTAGGAATAGACATGTGAATGGGTGATGACTCTAGAGCAGACATGTGTTCAAACTCTGGCAATGTTGTGGGCAAGTCCACTAGTATAGGTTGAGGTTGAGGGGTAGGATATGGCTCAGTCGATGGTGTGGGCAAGTAGACCAATGTGGGCTGACGCTAAGGTAGAGGAGCAGGATGTGGCTTAAGCTCAGGTTGAGCCTCTGGTTGATGCACATACTTAGGATCTGGCTGATTCTCATGTCATCAGCTTGTAATATAGGAAGCTATATAGCACAACCCATACCAACTGACGCTACAAGTCCCTGATATAATAGACATGGCATCTCATCAGTGGTAGCTACTAGAAGTAAGATGGGAAGGTCATCCACTTTTTGACAAATCATAAAGTCAAGTGCGTTAGAGGAAATTTCTAACGATTGTTGAATTATGGGTAAAAAAAATTTAACGGAATTACTTTTGTATATACAAAAACATTCTTCTTCAGATAGCATCCAGTCAAAGTCCACTTGTTAGTCTATTTGACAATACGAGGGATGTTGTTATTAAGTTATTCCCTGTATTACCTTCGATATAATAGGATTGACTTGAAAGCCCCTATCTGTATGTTTCAAATGCAAAAAAGAAAATAATTAGACTTTTTCTTACTATAAGCAATCAAAAAGGTATTTCACAAACTTTTATAGAAAATAACAAAACTGTGTACTTGGATTACAAACGGACATCCAAAGAAGTCATACTTCTCAGCCTTATGCTCTTCATTTTTGTCAACTCTATCCAAACAAAGTTCCCTCCTTCCTTTTAGAATGGTTGACAATGAAGCATATGTCATATCATACGACTTAGAACCCCATGGATAGCCATTGAAGAACTCTAAGTCATCCACCATTGAGAGGTATGTATTCGAAACAACTCTCTTCCTACTCTTACACAGTAAGAACACTCGAGAAAGTAAAAAAAAGCTAGCTTGGCTGCATCTTCAGTAGGAATGATAGTATAATCAAGACCATACAAAATCATGTCCAGGGCTAGAAGTTTGAGATTGTTTCCATCCAAACACGTGTCTCTTAATTTACATGGCCCTTTCAGTCTGAAATGTGGTTTCTTCCTAAACTTCAATCTGATGACAAGTCTAAACTAATACCTACTGAATCGAGTGGTCTTACCTAAAATCATTCAATAATTATATTAACATATATATAACAATTGAGATGTAATATAATCGAATAATAAATTAACATTATTTCCCTAAAATTAAAGGAAATGAGATTTATAAAACTACTTATCAGATACTAAGAACCATATTTGGTTTTGAAGTCCCTCTACCTCAAACTCTCGTAATAGTAACTGGTGAACCAATTGGGCTGGGAAAACCAAATCGTGGACATCTAGTAAGTGTCAAAAACATGTCGTTGGAAATAACTCTCATTGTGCCGGTGTTAACTTCCCCCTTAAAATTTCATTGTCTCAAAGTTGATATGTTCGTACAATTACCACTTTAATGGTCATTAATGCTTGTCTTCAAAACGGCAGTCAAATGAGGAGTATTCATATCTGAAATTAGTTAAATCTAATAGGTTTATACATTATACACATATAAAACTAAAACTAATAATAGATAAAAAAGAACTAAGATTGTGTTTTTGATCGTCATTTTCCATTCATTGTCTTTTAGACAATCTTTTTGCACGTATGGTACTTTTGGACAGTGACTGTCTATACAAAAAATGATGATTCATAATGGACTGGTTATAAGTGATGGTCCATGATGATTTCATGGAACAAACTGACACTTTTTCTGAACTGTAGTAAATGAATCCATATAGTTGTTACATGAAACCATCATGGACCGTAACTTTTTCTTAAGTAGTTATGACAGTCTGATAGCTAGTAACGGTCTATTAGTAGATCGAGATAGATCGTTACTGTCCATCAGATTGTCATACATCGCTGAATTACGGTGATGATCCATGATGGTTTCATGGAACAGGCCAACACTTTCTTTGAACCGCAATGATTATGGTCCATATAGAATGTTAGTCTACTCCATAAAACTGTCATGGACCGTAACTTTTCCTTCAGTAGTGTATTATTGTGGTAACCTGAAAAAAAAAATTTTAGTGGTAAAAAATTTTTGTGAGTAGTAAAATCATTGTCATTTGTCATGTTAATATAAGATACGTGTGTTGGAATTGTGAGTGAAAAGAAATCAAGCAATTAAGAAAGCTAGATGCAATGAAAAAGGGAATCACAATTCAACAAGTTGTGTAAATTTTTCTGCATGAAATCATTCTACGCTGAGGCGTGATTTTACGCCTAGGAGTGAAATCAATTCTAAGCCTAGGCGCGGTTTTGTTCTGAGGCGTAAAACGATCTGCGCCGTGGCACCAAAGCGGGATTTCGTGACTTAACATTTTAAAAAATGACGAGCGTGTCCCAGTTTCCTTTTAAAACAGAAAACCCTAGCCTTTTCCCCTCACTTTCGCACGATTGAGCCTGACAGAGAGAAGAGAAGAAAGAAAAAAAGAAAAGAAGAAGAAAAAGGAGAAAGAAAAAGAAGGGAGAAAGCTCCCAATCCTTCGCGTATTGTCAAACCAAGGTAGGGGATCCTTTTCTACTCATTTCTATTCCATTTTAATCGGTGTATTTTGTGATTGTGAGTTAGGGTTTGCTTAGGATAAGATTATTTTTCATTTGGATTGATGGATTG
>JANLJB010029568.1:0-16098 GCA_026212285.1 Bursera cuneata
TAATATATTATTAAACCAAAAAAAAAAAAAAAAAAAAGTTGAATTAAGTTACAATTTTTTAAGTCCTACACGGATAGTCAATGTTTTTGTAAGGGATGTTGCCCATCGGCCTAACGCATTTCTGTACTTGGGCTCCAGCTCCAGCCTAAATGTCTAATGGGCTAATAGGAGAACTGGATCTTGACAAGGAGGTTTGGGCTATTTTTAGCTCCTGGTGAGCCCATCAATTCTCTCATTATCCACCAATTGAAATTATATCTGGTCTAGTATACCACATACAAAAAACACATTGATCTCTCGATCTCTTTGCTAATTTTGTATTTGTATTCATAGAGGCTTTTACTAAATTATCTTAGTTATTTTAGTAATATATAAATATTGTAATCATTTAAAAACGTTTTCTTAACACATGCGTATTGTGAGACTTCTTGTAATATATCTTGGATATTACAATACAAAGTTTAATACGAATACAATGTAACACAAATCTACTGCAGCAACAATTTTTTTTTTTTTTTTGGGAATAAAATAAAAATTTTGGTTAATTCTACTAAGAAAAGATATACCAAGTCAAGTTTTAGACAGTAAAAACTAGTTGGGAAATGTTTAGGAGTAAAAATACAAGAGAATATAATCTTATTAATTATATATAAAAAATTGTATAGATATTAAAACTTAGAAGTAATACAGAAAAGATATATCAATAATAAATTAATTGATTACATGAAAGAAAGGTTAATAACGACATCGAATTGAATTAAACTAACTATATTTTATAGCAATAAATTAAAACAAGTAGTAATTTTTTATTTAAAAATTTGACAACCTGAATGTGTTCAAATAAATGGTAAAGTGAACTTTTGTTATCATTGTTCCCCACCTATTTATATTAACCATATCAAGAAATCGGTTTATTTGCGAAACACCATTCGGCAAAAATCGAAGTTAAACAAACACCATTTGATTAATTTATTTACCATCTTCATGATATCACAATCTTATTATGAGTTGAAAAATTAAATTATTGAAATATTGGTTAGCTATACTCTTTTTTGGATGTTCGGGTCAGTTTATGCGTACCTCGACTAATCCCACGGGACTTGTGCCTCGTGCCCCTGGATGTTTCCTAACACATGCCGGTCAATAACTGGTTTTTACACCAATCCCATGGGACCTATGCCCCATATCCCCTAAAAGTTTTTCAATACAGGCCAGTTAATATTACTGGTTTTTACATTAGAGGCCATAGCCCCAAAGGGATGTACACCAAAAAGATTCAAACCTTAGACGAGGGAGTATATCTCCAAGTTCAAGGCCTCCATTACTAGGCTACACTCTTAGGGTTTTCCCACATACAATTTATGGCATAAATGTTTATCTTTGCATAAAATAAAGTTGGGAGTTCCTGATTCGATGCTTTACTCAAGCTTAAATATGATGTTTATCATTAATTATTGTAGTGTTTGGGTGATGGAAGTGGTAGGTAGAATGTCATGCTAGAAATAGCTTAGCCAATAGGTCCAATAACCGTCACAACTACCCTTTGCCCTCCTCATCAATATCATATCATATAATATAATATTGTGGCGTAAAGCATGTTATTAGATAACTAGAAGGGGCAAGCGATTAGCTAAAGTTTAAAAAATTTGATTCATTGAACAAATATGCCATATATTGCTCCATAGAAAAGGCGGCGTAGTAATACAAGCACTCACCAACCTTGATTAATTCGAAATTATGTTTTCATGCTCAACAGCTGGATCTCTAGTAACCCCTTTAATTGCTTTAGCATAAGTCGTCATAATCTGTGCATTAATCCTGGTGTTTCCATCTCTTCAGTGTTTCAGAAATCATAGGAGTCATGACTATTATATGAATAATTAAGTTTTATATGGTTGTTCGTGTGAAAGAATTAAGATCGACAAAATGGGATGACGTGATTGAGTGGGTGGAGAAAAATATTTCTTAAGTCTATACCTCTATCAATAACACATACTAAAGTTTTAATTTTGACCCAATGACAGGCATGCACGGTCATTAATGGGAAACTATAGACCGTTTGGCCAAGCTAATAGCCATGTGTTCTAGATGTAATCCTTCCCTCAATTCATCTTTGAATGATATCATGAAGTGTAGATAAGGCAAATTATAAAAGAAACCTCGCCTAATAGCAAGAGGGAAACCATAAAGGTAGCTAAACCGTCGTAATCACTAAGCATAATAATTGTTAGACATCGCAATGGAGAATCGAAACGTCGTTGTTTGATGAAATAAGAGATAAATATACAACGAAAACCCAACTAACTGTACTTGGATTATATTAAAAATACATTAGAATAATCATGTTAAATTGAGGTTAGTTTTATTAAAATAATTAATAAGCATGATCAATAACTAGAAGAGTGCAACTTCTTAGTTAGCATATTCTTATGGGTTACTTCACTTCACCAAGATTAAGTGTTGGATAACACGCCATAGCATTCTATATATATGTACATGTATATTGTCTCTCTTAGAATTGATTACCATATAAGACTAATGTATACATCATAATCAAATAGTAAAAGTAAATACTATATAATTATAACATGTAATAAGATTTTATCTAAAAAGTAAATACTATATATATATATATATATATATATATGAGAAGTGATCTTTTGACAAAATTTCTTTAACACAAAATCTTACGTATATACGTATGTTAATGAAGACTTTTTCCGTGATCTAAAAAAGAGCATGATCAAAATTCTTTATCAATGACAGATGTTCAAAACAGTATGGTGAAAACATTCAAAGAATGAATAAATGAAGCTAGCATCATTATCAACTACCATGGAACAAAGAGCATTAATGAGAATAGCGAAAAGGGTAAGATTCAAATAGAAAGATTTTAGAGGAAGAGGAAAAAATAGGGTTAAAAGTGTGAGCTGGGACGGGCTGAGTCAAAGTAGTTTGTTGAAGGATTTTCAAGGGCCTTGCATATCTATTTGGGTGTGTATAAAATTAAACTTAGAATAAATAGGGTGTGGTTGAGAAGATGAGAGTGAGACGTTCGGTCTTGCTTATGTGGGTTTCTTGGGAAGGTGAAAGAAAAGGTATATTATTGTTTTCATATAAAGAGACATTTGAGAAGAGAAAATGGGATGGATGTTTGCCCGTGCAAGTAACTGAAATGCTTCGCATTCACTGTTTGAAAGCAATTCCTAACCAATCTATTTATGCTTCATGCATACATACATAGTGACACAAGGTCTTCTTCTTCTCTAACGGTCTATTCTCTTCGAAAAAGATACTCATCATAATGGGAGGGGAGAAGTTGGTATATGCACTTCAACCCATCATATATTGACATTTAATACTAAGAATAATAGTGCATTTGAAAATTTAGGTACCTTGCTAACTGCTAAGTTTCAATAAAAAATGACTTCCAAGGCTGTTTGGTAGCTGTAGTACTGGAACAAATATGGACACATATAAATCATCAAACAGTGTAACTAAATAAGTAAATTTAAAGGGCCAATGGTAGTTTATGTGCATGTTTTAAAGTTCTACACGTTTTGAGATCAAATACTATTGACAGTAGATTGGAGGGTGTTGATTTAATTTAATTCTCAACTCAAAAACCATCCAGCAAAATAATTCTAATTATCGTAAAAGAACTCGCAATCTGATCCTACATAGAACACATGTAAAAGTTAGATTACAATGAGTGATCACTATTAACATCCATCCAAGATAATTAATTAATTAAAAGTTGACTGAGCATTTGGGAATTCTATTTTGGGGATTATGTCAATTTGGTGTTGCCATTCTATTTGCAAAGCCAAAACGTCCCTTTAGCTATGCCTTTAAATAATCACTTCCAAGAAGACTCCATATTAGTAATGGACCTGCCATCAGGAGTTATTTCTTCCACTGGGGGTTACTTTGAGATTCAGTACACTGATCCATCAATTCTCTCCATCACCAGGCTCTTTAATTATCTTCTCGGGGCAGGAAGAAAGCGCTAATGGATGTTCCAAATACTGCAAGTGTGATCAAAACTCGCAAACCCTGGTGCATTTTTTATACGATCTTGTAGTAATCAAGCATAAAGAAACCAGTAAACAATTGATCACTTGTAACAATCAGTGCATATATACCATTAAAATTCGTAATTACAACTGTTGGTTGGTTAACCTTTTGCATTCATATACTGTGGACCATTATCACACATATCCTTAATTTGCTCGACAGAACTCTTTGTTTTTGCCATTAGAAGACAGTCATTAAACTTTTACATACACCTTTCAACTACCAAGAGTAAGAATAATTTATAGTTTCCCTTGAGGTCATTTTCAAATTTGAGTTATCACCTCAACTTGGCCACTTCCTCATCAAATGATTTCTATATAAAGTTACCCTCCTTATTACATCCATTAATTTAGACAGTCTATCTTAATTCTGAATTTCAATTGAGACTAATTTGATATAATTAATCTTGCTCTTTTTCTTATAACAAGATTCCATTTAGCAGAAGCAATGCCTCAAGCATATATATGCTTGCTCTAAGCATTAATTATAAGAGTACTGTGCTTTTGAGGAATATATATTTAGCAAAATAGAACATCAAATACATACCATATCATATTTGGTCAGACTTAATTTTAATTAATCTGTACTACAAGAACAATCCACCAAGTCATTGGTTCTGATAATTATACATAGAATAGAGGCAGTTTGGGTTGATTTTAGTTAACAATTTTGATGGATCAATCAAGATGGCATTTTTCCAAGGTGGCCATCGTTCCCTAAACTGTTCCTTAACAAGCCTAGAAAAATAAAATGATAATAGAAATAGAGATTGAGTAGGAAGACCAGATAAATTGGGACATCCACCAATTACAACTCAACACCCAATCTTATACCCACCAATTGCTGATGTATAGTTTACTTGATATTTATGTTGAAGTTAATAGAATAGATAAGCTATATATGTTGAGTTGATTAGTTCAGATGAGATTTCAGGTGTTTGATTTCGTGGGGTATAAAATCTTAATCAGTTAAGAAAAGTACAATTTATAAATAATTAATAACATGGTTAATAATTAAAATTTATATAACTCAGAAAACGTTATTAATTTCAACATTTGTTTTTGACTTGCCATCTGCATGGAAGTATGGGAAAAGGCAGACGGTTTAGCCATAGTTTTCTTGATGCTGTCCTTACACGGCATATGAATTAACCCTTAAGATTGCATTGATAAATCAATTAAAGGTCTGCTTTCCATCTCATAACCATACATATATAACCCAGTAAAAATATATATAATTATATTATAAATACTTGAGATTAGGCTCAACTGTCATTTATAAAATGTCTCTGTTCTGCAACTACCATATGCAACTGATGGCTGTGCATATTGCTGTCAATACTTTTCAAAGCACGAACACATGTGAAGAATTATTGCACTAACTTATTTGCAACTACTTGTTGGGATTATATTAGATCTGTGGCTTGCCTGACATACTTTAATTAGATATAGAAACTAATTAATTATATAACAAAATAAGATAGATCTATCTCTTTAGTGATGTTGATAATCAAATGAGGCTTTTCATCGTATAAGACGTTTCTATTCAATTTGGAAAAACTTTGTCTCAAGCTAATAAATTTAAATAGGATTGTTAACACTTTCTGTCAATGTTTGGCATCCAAAACATGAAAATATTATAAAAAAACATAGTTGATCTTCTTTGGCCGCCCAGTTAGGTTATTCTTAGCCTACCTGAGTCTCTTAAATTGTATTTTTTTCATTGAAAATGATAATTATGATGTTAGAAAAATATAAAACCTAGCCTAATTTACTAGCCATCAAAAGATAATCACAATTTGAAATAAAGTACTCTAACTACTAATTAGCTTCCACACACACACACACACACACACATATATAGCAATGCTGATGATGGTGCATGTGGCTGCTTTAAAGCCTTAGAATTATAACATTATTTTCTTACTAATTTAGGGTTTGACAACTTCGAATTTACCAACTCTTGAAACTACTTAATTCAAGCTTTACCTATTCCATCCGCCATGCAGTCTTTATCCCACAAGAAGCATGATGTACCAAAAAGAGCAAAGTTTGATTAAATGAAAATTAATTTGCATTGATATCGACCTCTATTTTTTTTTCCTCTTTTCATTCAATTTTTTTTTTTTTTTTTACTAACCCGATATTAATTTGTTTCAAAACAATCCATTACCACTTTGAACGTATTATGCTTGACTGCAAGGATATATACATATTAACTTGTAGGCCTTCTCAAAGCAATTAATAATCAATAATGATTACAGAGTTGAGCCATGCATTTGGCATCCAACCCTTCAATATAGAAATTGATCTCTCTTTGATTACCGATTAGTATCGTTAATGTTAATATAATTACCCTCATTATTAATAATAATGAAAGGAATTAGGAAGGCTGTAGGCTTTGCAATAGGAGAGCTGTCCCTTTAATAGAAAATAGAAGGTACCCAAATCACAAGGTTTAATCAAGCTAGTTAACGTAATAACATGGCTTAAAGTGGTAATTAGAGAGAGAGATGAATATATATGAAGAGAATATATAGTTGGGATCCGAAGATGATAGAGAAATTCATGGGCCAAATTGTATATCAAATGAGGTTAGTGGATATACAAATATACAAGGGTTAATGTGTCGTGTAAAACCAACAAAAGTGACTTCCCATCCACAACCCTAAACCAACCCCACTTTCTTCTGTTGGTGCTCATTTTCTTCTGCCCTTCTATATATCTTCTTGTGGACTTCTCTTTTCTGTACTTGATGACAAATAATGCACTGCTCAGAGGCGCCAGTATTGAGCGCGATGGACGACTCTGGAGCTGCCTCTAGTGATGATGCTACCAAGACTTGCCCTAGAGGACACTGGAGACCTGCTGAGGATGAAAAACTTCGGCAACTTGTTGAACAATATGGTGCACAAAACTGGAACTCTATTGCTGAGAAGCTCCAAGGAAGATCAGGTAGATGATACAAATAGAGCTACGCTCTCTCTCTCTCTCTCTCTCTCTCTCTTTTAATTGGCTTATCTAGCTATATCATCTGTCTTTCAATTTCTAGCAACATGACTTTTTGATTCTAATTTCAATTAATTACATGGGTTTTACAACGCTTGAGCACGGCCAGAAAGTTATGGAAAGACGCACGAAGTATATACATGTGCATAAAAAATAAAATAAAATCAACTTAATTAGATTAAATTAATCAAGTGATACTTGCTCAAGGTAAAGGTTCATAGCTCCTTTGTTTAACGTGATGGATTAAGATGATTTCTCTCCTTCACTCCTTCTCTGGTGCATGCGAGAGTGCATGTGTGTGATTCTTTTGATCTTTATAGATAGATCTACGTTTATAAGCTTATGATTGAATTTATATTCTGTCTCTTGCATGCACCAGCCTGAACATCTTTTCTATAATTTGAACTTTTGATATTAAATGATATGGGAGTTGATGATCGACTGTCTATCTCTTACCCTGATGATCAGCGACGTCTAATACAAGATCAATTTTCTTATTTTGGTAGGGAAGAGTTGTAGATTAAGGTGGTTTAATCAGCTTGACCCTAGAATCAACAGAAGACCTTTTACTGAGGAGGAAGAAGAAAGGCTACTTGCGGCCCATCGAATTCATGGAAACAAATGGGCATTAATAGCCAGACTATTTCCTGGTAGAACCGATAATGCTGTGAAGAATCATTGGCATGTTATAATGGCAAGAAAGCAAAGAGAACAGTCCAAGCTATGTGGAAAGAGAAGTTATCAAGACAGTATTAGCAACTCCAATGTCGATTCTGATAATTTTTATGCAAGAAAACCAAGATCCCAAGACGTGTTTAGCTCACGAATTGGATTCGAGAACAGTAGAATCTTCGAATTTCGAAGCTCCAATACAGATAGGACAACTTTTGCAGTCTCACCTTCTAGCTCTCAACTTTCCTGGACTTTCGCCCCACCAATGGTGACAGGTACTTCAAACATTTCAGCTTCAGTGGATTTGTCTCGAAGAGAAGGAAGAGATTACTTTAATTCTACTCCCAATTATCTCACTCAAGAGAGCTCAAAAGTTTCAGATCAACCTCTTTATAGATACTATCCGAGTTCTTCCGTTTATGGCAGCCATCGGAGTTCCAATATAATGGGGATTCCAAATTATAGGAGGATTGTTCCGAGTCCATTTGGGTATCTTAAAGTTGGTGATGATTATGAAAGCCCTGGAGTGATGAAAAAGGAGTTTGTTAAGTTTTCGGATAACTCACCTACATATTCAAATATGAGAGTGAGTGCCCAGCAAGCTCAAGGAGATGAATCAATCAAACACGAGAGTGTTCCTTTCATAGATTTTCTTGGTGTTGGTATCTCTTCTTGAGAGCCAAAAGACTGGTTTATTTAACTAATTTTTCTCTTATATATAATAGTTTTAGCTTCTCTTTTTTCGATCTTATGATAAATGTTGATAACATGCATGCAAGGATTTAGCTAGCTTTTAATCTGTTGAATGATTTTTTCCCCTCGATGTTGAGAATTCAGTATATTCTGTTCTCAAGAATTAATCATTTCTTCTTTGGTTCCGTACTTTTATCAAAACGCTAATTGTGCAAGGGAGCAAATGACATAATACTCAGTTATGAGGTGAAATAATCAACTTCAAGAAAGTTCAAGTAGCCAGTTTCATTAATCTTATTATAGCTTCCAGAAGTACAAAAGGTGGCATTTTGACATCAATATGCAGTAAATGGTCAGTCTTATGAATGTATATTCTGTAGATATATGTCCACGATCGAAAAGAAGTCTCGTCTGAAGTGATCAATCTTCTTTAAGGATTGTTTTCATATACATTCTTAACTCTCAAGATGGCTGAGAAAAAACAAAAGAGACTAAATATATCGTAATCTTACATTCATTTCCAGCCTTTCATCATTCTAATTTACTTTTCCACTATATCATAGCATGGATATTATGACATACACGTGTGCTCCAGCCAGCTGATTGTTCACCTTTTACTCATTTTAATTGTGATGTCTTCTATCGTACCTGAAACAGGTCTTTTTCTTTATTAAAAGCTCTGGTTTGACGGCAGATATGTTCATCAGAATATTTATTTCATATTTTTGTTTAAAATATTAAAGATACATATAGGAGAAGAGAGAGTCTATGATACAACAAGATTTCGCACATCAATGAATTAATACAAACATTTATTTTAAAAAATGAATTTATATTCAGTATAAATTCATTGCTTGGTCATATAGTTGATTTATGATACCCTAGACGTTTTCGTAGAAGAAAATGTGTTATCATATAACTTAAGAAACATGAGGGCAAGCCATGACATTCAAACTGTTAGGGCATTCTAATTGTTTTAGTCAGATTTCGTTGCGAGGAATTAAACGATTAATGCACATTCAAATGAGTCAATGGAAAATTGGAACAAATCAAATATATTAAAATCGTTTTTCGATTTGGGCAAAGCACAGACCATTAGAAGAAGTCGTTCCTGGATGGCTTTTCCCAGTTTTACACGTCAGGGTTCCACAAAAAATTCTAACGCATATCTTAAGTTCCTCCTGTAAGGTTTGGACAAATAAGTGAAAAACCCAGTTGGTGGCTGCTAAGGGCTAGCTGCCGCAGCCGTTTATCTTCCAATACAAGCTCCCCATCAATCGAAGACTTAACCAGCACAAGTACACTAGATTACCCAACACTGTAAACTCTCATTTTCCTCTTTTTTATCGTGTTATATTGTTTCTTCCGCGAAGCCTGGTTCTTTACGTAACCCTAGTTTTCTTCTGATATTCATTGCCTAGCTCACACAGGGTCATGGCTCATCACAGCCACAATCTTTGAACAAGTTAAACGCTTGAGTGAGATTTTGAAAATGATTTAACTTGTCTGACTTGCAAATATATATATATATATATATATACACAATATGTTATTGTTAGCTTTAGTTAAATGTCTTAGAATTGATTGAATCACGAGGAGTTTTTGACATTGTCGTAAAGACCTAGCTAGAGTAACCTGGCTTATATAGTTGAAACGTTAACTTCCTTGTCATCAAGTACACAAAGAAGATGATCAATTTTGTTTTCTTGGAAATTATCCAAAGATATATGATAAAATAAAGTAAATTAAGTTTCACTTCATCAATCAATAATTAAATTTCAAAACTTGGTCCTTTGGATATTGCAGGAAGTGAATAGACTAGCAATCTTTTATTATTATTATTATTATTTTGTTGGATATTTAGGAAATGTGAAATCTCTACTCATTTGAATTCTTTTGTATAGAATAGATATAGAACACATGCTCAAATATAGTTCTATATATAGACCTTTATAATTCATTTCGATTTTTCGCATTTTATATCTTTAACTTTTAATATAATGCATTTATTCTTTTAATTATAACGTATTAACAGAGACAGAACTTAGTATAGATCGAGGGAGGTCATGGCCCCCCAAAAAAAAATTAATATATATATAAATTAAAAATTAAAAAATTAAAATTTTAATTATTGATTCCTCTAATATTTGAGTTTTTATATTTAACCCTTCCAAAAAATTATACTAAGCTCGGTTACTGCATATTAAATATTCTAATTTTGAATTTGAAATTTGAGAATAACTAATGTTTTCATTCGTTCGACAATTTATCAAATTAAATTTTTGTCAGTAAAATTTTAAACGGGACCTGATGAATGTTATGCAACGGTTGACGAAGAGAAGCAACAACTGTGGTGACTTCCACACAGGATTCCTCTCTCACTCCCCGGTTCGTCAGTTCAAATCATTCAATAAAACGCGGGCCCATATCCATCGTTCTTATCCAAAACGACACAAAATATGGATGCACACTCACACACGTGCCCTTATGGCGCGTAACTCCCAACTGTCTCCCCGTTTAAACTTCAAAACCCCAACAAACCGCCACTCTCTCGCTCAGTTCCGTGGAAATGTCGACGATCATGGCTGCTTCACTTCACAACAACGTTAATACATCATCCTCCACGTTCCGGTCAAGCACCAGGCGAGGCAGCAAGTCAGCGTATCCGACGGCGAGAATGCAGACGCGCATTCACGGTCTGATCGAGGATCAAGGGATAGTGCTGATGCCTGGTTGTTACGACGCCCTCTCTGCTGCCATTGTAGAAAAATCCTGATTCAACGCTGGTTCTATCTCTGGGTATGCGGTCTCTGCCTCCCTCGTTGGGAAACCTGACTTCGGCTTGCTAACGTGCACATATTTGTTCTGTTTATTCATCTATTCGATTTGTTGTTTTTTCCAATTTTTTTTTTTAAGATTTATCTTTTGCTGTTTAGGCCTCCGGAAATGGAGGCCACGGCGAGGGCTGTTTGTGCCGCAGCTCCGAGGATTCCCATTAATGCTGATGCAGGTCTCTGTAATTTTTTTCTTTTTTACTCAATTATTAAAATTTTGATTTTCTTTTCTTTTAATTATCTAAATTAATGCCCTACATATATTGAAATTCACTTGGAGATGTCACATGTTTTCTTCTTTGCTTTCTTCAGATACTGGCGGTGGCAGTGCTCTCAATGTTCAGAGGACCGTCAGGGACTTGATTGCGGCTGGTGTTGCTGGTTGCTTTCTTGAGGTACTGCTTCTTTACTACTCTGTATCAATCCTTAATGTAAAAATTAACCATTTATGATTGTAAGATGACCGTCCTTCGTGGCTGTCCTGCTTATAACTGATTATTCTGTGTGAAAACCTTGAATTTGAGTATCCATACTTTGTCAAACACTTAAATCTTGCATACCTCTCATGAAAACTATATAGAATGAGAAATGGTTCAAATTTCTGAAATTTCTGCTTGAGTTTGTAAAAGCTAATTGAGGCTAAGATATCGTTAGAAGTTAGAAAAGTAAATTCTGTATGTATTTTTCTTGAGAATTTATAGCATGAAAACCTATGCCCGTGTTTTAAAAATGAGACTTTGTTGCTTCATTTCTTGAATATGATCAACCAGTTCCATGCCTGTTCCTGTCATGAATAAATATTAGCTGATGATTGTTGCTTTCCTTCCAGGATCAAGCATGGCCGAAGAAGTGTGGTGAGATTCAAGCTTTTGCTTCATATTAGATTTGAATATGCTGGGAACATGTAGTGTTTATTCATAATTTAAGTTTATATGTCACTTACAGTACTTATTTTTCTCTGTATGTGCTTTAACAACAGGAAATATCGGGGCAAACAGTTAATCATTTTAATCTTTGGTTGTTTTTAATATTCTATTTCAATTGATTTTGCCATACGAGAGCAGTAGTTGAAATCTCAGTGTCTGTGTAACTAGTGAAAATGTCATATTTTCTAGATTTTTGCATTCTTAGAACGTAGATACAGTCTTTCTAGCCAACTAAGAGATGTCAAGATATATGTGACCTCTTTTTTATTTTTTTTTTCTTGTTTTTCTTCGTATTACTTCAGGTTATACCAGCTGAAGAGCATGCCGCCAAAATAGCATCTGCTAGGGATGCTATTGGGGATTCTGACTTTTTTCTTGTGGCTAGGACTGATGCGCGAGCAACATCGGCAAAAACTGGTTTTTCAGATGCCATAGCTAGGGCTAATCATTACAAGGAGGTATGCATTTTGCAACCTCAGGCTATTCTCGTTTGTTTGCACAAAGTGGGATTTGATAGGATTCTAGTCTCCCTGTTGTAAGCTACTTAAGTTTAGTTGATTTTTTAGTTACAGTTTTTATACCTGTGTCCAAACACGTTGTTTTTCGTTTCCTGTTTTGGAAGCAACAGATTTGTGATTTTGGAGTTCTGTGTATGTGTAATATTTGAGGTCATATAAGCATGATTTTCAGCTTCTCTTTTTCTGAAAATACCCGATAGCTTATGAAGTCTATTCCAGTTTGATAGCTTTGTTTCTGGTTTCCGTTGCAGTTGAAAAAATTTTGATTTACACCACTCTGTTCTTATTCTCGGAGTAGTCTCTTCCTACATTTCCTTTATACATGTATATACAGGGACTAGAGTGGGTACACAATTCAGAAATTGGCGCCTACTAACTAAACAATTATTAGAATGAAGTTAGATCCATTGTAGAGTATTTGCAAGGAAACACTGATTTTAGGCACTTGATCTTGCTTCTATTTAACTGTGTTAGGTTGCTGTATGAAGATTGCACAGTTTCGATATGTCTACCTACGGGTACACATAATTTTGTATTAAGTCTTTTGTGTAAATGAAAAAACATACGAACTTATCAGTGTTTCCAAAAAACAAGAAAAAAGAAAAAAAGGGAAACGAGAAAAAGAAAGTCACTACTCTATGTCAACACAATTTTAAAGCAATTGCCTTTTGGCCGCTTGCATATCTGCTTACTATATCTGCTTCTATGTTATCTTTCCACAACAATATTTGAATATTTTTCATCATGATATGCTATCACATTCTTAAAGTTTTTCCCTTGAGAAGAAAATTATCGAATCAGGCTGCCCTGCATCAATGTAGTTACTAGCTCCATAATATTAATGAGGATGGTTTGCGCAGGCCGGAGCTGATTCCTGCTTTGTGGAGGCACCAAGAGATGACAATGAGCTTAAGGAGATTGGGCGCCAGACAAAGGGCTACAGAGTTTGTAATATGATTGAAGGAGGGGTCACACCCTTAGACACCCCAAAGGAGCTGAAAGCAGTGGGTTTCCATTTGATCGTGCACCCACTCACAGCCCTCTATGCATCTGCACGTGCATTAGTTGATGTTCTCAAGACACTGAAGGAAAATGGAACGACTAGATATCACCTTCACAAGATGGCCACTTTTGAGGAATTCAATCGGTTGATTAACTTGGAGTCTTGGTTTAAGCTTGAAGCCAGGTATTCAAATTTGAAGGAGATTGATGGGGCAAATTCATGACGTGGAAGCTGGCCCGGGGCTTGCATGACTCTGATGATGCAAGGCCATTCATCATTCCGAAGAGTCTGCTTAATTTGTCTACAATCAGATCATCATCAACAGCCAATTCATCAACTTCTTCAGATACACAATCTCCATCAGTTCCATATGTTTTACACCGCGTTAGAATCCTTGGTCAGCCTGTGGTTCTTTTAGGGGATGGAATTTATGATGTGTTCTGCCTATGTCTATGATTCGGCTTGTATTGCTGTCATGTCAGCACTGTCCAGTTCTATCTTCAAACAAAGATATCAACACTGTCAAGGCAAGCCTTCCATTAAATTTTATTAATTTTTACGCTATTAGAATGGTTTTTCATAGTTTTTCACAAGATCGCATCCTCTGAGGATTACCAAGTTGGAATATAAAACTAGACAAAGCCAACAGCTAAGGCAGTCAGGTTTGTAGTCACAATAGCAATGATATCTGAAATGCAATCGCATTCTGGTTATAACGACTAAAATCAAGTTCTTTCTTTGTCTTGGTCGGGCCATAGATGACATAATTCTTGCCTAACAGAAACATCACGAGCGGCTTCCATAACCTGCCCAAAAATGTGAACCAATATAATCCAAAAAAGGTTCACGGGTAGGCTAACTATGGTTTGCGTGAGTTACGCCGTGCAGGCTGCAGCACTTTTAAGATAATGCCATCACTATACTTCACTGAGCACTAGCCCCAACCTTCCCTTTTAATCCTAACATATCAATGGGAAAATAATGCAATCACACCCCGGTTCTGCTTTTAGTAGCGCAAACTTCCACTTTATTCAGCACTTAGCTGTGTAGCCTTTTTCTGGGCGAAATCATCTCATAACCGCACAAAGTTCAACGGAGTGGTTGTTGTGGGGTTGTTGGAATCTACTTTAATCAATTAAAAAAGCTTAGAAATTGTCTTTGGTCCATTCTCATTTTTCAACCGATAAAATTGCTGTTCTCTCTTTACGAAAGCACATGTAGACTCTTTGCTTTGCAACTTAGCTTAATTCCTGCTTCAAGTAGGCTACAATACTAGTCTTGAAGCTTTAAATTCTCTTAGGTATACAATCTTTGCTTAGAAAATGTCTCAGGGAAGAGGCAGTGCAACTGGCGCCATGGTCATGGCACTAGTATTCCTATGCCTACTTGTCCACATCGGAAATGTTCATGCAGCAAGCTACGCTGTAGGAGGCTCTGCCGGTTGGGGCTTTAACGTAGCTAGTTGGCCCAAAGGAAAGAGCTTCAGAGCTGGAGACACACTTGGTAAGTATTGTAACTGAATTTTTGCTTAAAGGGGATGAAACATGAACCGTGCATGTACCCTGCATATATATGTGTATATTATACCTGCTTTGCATGTTACAGTGTTTAACTACGATTCCACAATCCACAACGTGGTGGCCGTCAACAGAGGAGGTTACGGCAGCTGCAGTACTCCGGCAGGTGCAAAGGTGTACAAATCAGGGAAGGATCAGATAAAGTTGGTGAAGGGACAGAACTTCTTCATATGCAACTTTGCTGGACACTGTGAATCCGGAATGAAGATTGCCATTAAGGCTGTATGATGAGATAGTGAGATTACTATTAATTCGGCCAAGAGGGAAGAGCTAGCATCTCTCCAATAATTACAGTAGTGTGCCAGTAGATGTGTTGCTTGTTTCAAGTTATGGTCGTGGTTTGGCTAACTAGCTACAGTGTGTACCCGCAAAATAAAAGCTTTTATTTTCCTTTGTTTTATTACGTTTTGTCAAAAACAAAACTTGTGGTTGCTATGGTCAATCAAGTTGTCAATGACAAAACTTTTGCTTGGATGCTTTGATGCTGAATGTTACTAATCTTGTCTCTGCAAGGATATGACTTCACATGGTTGTCAGAATTAAGAATTCGTTTTTTCTTTTTTTAAATTATCGTGGAGACAGATTTACATGAGACTGACTTGTTAAATCATCTTGTTGATTTAGTTATCACCGACACCGGGGATCAAGGAAATGAATGAATGGACTAAGAAAAATAAGGAAATTAAAACAACTCAATATTAATAATTAAAAAAATTTATAAATAGATAAACGTATTATATCTGTAGAGTGACGTAGTATGCTAGACTCACCGATAAAATAGGGAATCATA
>JANLJB010029569.1:0-16108 GCA_026212285.1 Bursera cuneata
TCTTGTAATTTACCCTCGATAATATTGGGATGCTGGGTAACCGGAGAGGAGAGGTGCCTTTCAAAGCCGAAGTTTCCTAGCGTATAATATTAGCCAAAATAATTGAACGAGCCAATCGCCCTTTCTTGACGCCGTCCTTCGTAGCTACAAAACAAAAGTTACCAATAGCCATCTTTCTCTTCAACTTTCTCATCTCGACAGACTCTTTCTCAATCCGATCATCATCCACAATGTCAACGCCATCTCTCGGCCTCTGCACCATCCTTTCCGAATCAAAACGCATAATCAAGGCACACTCCCGCCACTTCCTCGCTCTCTCCGTCCTCTTTCTCCTCCCTTCATCTTTCTCCATCACGGTTTACCCTACCCTGCACAAACTCCTCCCCAAGCTAACCACCGCACATCACCCCGAAACTCTCCGCAGCCACCTTTACTCTTACAATTCTTCCACTTCTACGTTAGACCAACAAACCCTTCTTCTCACCTTCCTCTACACGCTCTTTGTTTTTGTTCTATCACTCTGCGCTGTTGGTTCGATCACCTACAGCGTCTTCCATGGATTCTACGGTAGACCCGTCAAGTTTATATCCGCTATCAAATCCATTCTTACTTCTTTCCTGCCTCTCCTGGCCACCACTATTCTTTGTCAAATAATTGTGTCTTTGATTGTTGTGATTTTCGCGGTTGTATTGCTTTTGGTCGTTAAGTTAGTTAGGCTTGTAGGCTTTGAGTTTGAGTACTCTTCTCCGTTCTTTGTTGGGCTTGTTTTGTTTCTTCTGCTTGTCTTCGTGTTGGTCTTGGTTTATTTGCAAGTGAACTGGGCTTTGGTCTCCGTGGTTGTGGTGGTTGAATCGAGCTGGGGGCTGAGGACACTAAAGAGAAGTAAAAGTTTGATCGAAGGATATAGATGGGTGTCTCTGTCTTTGTCTTCACTTTTCTCATTTTTTGCTGGGATTTTGATTTGGAGCAGCTCCGATTTAACCACTCGTTTTTGTGCTATTAGTGATGGGTGGAGTTGGGCACTTGTGTTGCAGATTGTGATCACTTCAGCTTTCCTTACGTTGCTGTACCTCTACAACGTTGCGGCGAATACTGTGTTGTATATGTATTGCAAGGCAATACATGGGGAACTTGCAATGGAGATTGCTGAGGAGTTTGCTAAGTACTATGTGAGCTTGCCTTTTGACGAAGCCAAAGTACCTCATCTTGTTTCTGCTGTTAATTATACTTGATGGGTGCAAGGCCTGCTGGCTTGTAATGTATCAAAACTTTCTCTTGTCAACGTTTGTTCCTTGTTTGGACTTTTTGTATGGAAGAAAAATATGTGAATAATGTAAAAGAATTTGAGATTTGAATGCCTTCCTATGTTCTTTTATCCGTGTTGTATGCTTGGTTGGATTTCAGATGAGCTTTGTGTTTCATTTCAAGCAGACTTCATCTACATGTTCGAGATTTCAGTGACTTACTGAATGGCTACGAACACATTTTCAATTATTCATTGAAATAGAGATATTAAAATTAGAATTTACTTAATGATTAGAAGAAAAGCTTCAAAGTAAAAAATTTACACATCAGCCTAAACATTACAGAATGAAAGAGTTAAACCATTTGTTGCTCAAGTTTTCAAAATATAGGTACAAGCTTATGAGCCTCTTCGGAGACATTATTTCTAAAAGAAATAAGATGTTCAGAGACCTTGGATTTTAGATGGTATGACTGCAGAGTTGTGCAAAAATCTTATGACAGTGCAGATTAGTAACGATTTTTAGGGAACATGTTCTGTCCTGGTGACAAGATTCCTCATCTTTATTCGGGCATTCAGCATGCCTAAACTTGATAAGTTGAAGGTCATCAGGAGTGTTAACTCCCTTCCCTGGGAGTTCTTTGTTAACCAATCTGTGCATGATTACATCCTCCATGCAGTAAACAGCTACATCACGGGAAGAGTAAAAGATACGAAGGATGTGAAATTTGCAAGTTCCATGACTCCATTAAATGACAAAAATTTGACGGAAATCTTGTTGTAGATTAGGAGGCGCTATGGAATTATCAACTTGGAAAAGTAATCGAATGGGTAGAAATAATGACTCCTTTGCAATAATATGATTTACTTATAAACAAACCTGAATGGCATGGCATAGATGCAACATGCGTGACAGAACAGAACTGGAAATCACAAAATGGTTCCACCGGATTAGCAAGTTCCTTTATAGCCTTCTTTCCCTAGTCATTCAGAGAAAGGTAATGGGAGCAAATGACAAGTATCACAATTTGTCAATTTGTCAACGTTATATCCAGCCTATAAATATGATGGGTACACAAGTGAGAAAATTAGGGCAAAATGCACACATCATGACGAATACAACATATAGCAGTACGGGTTATCTGTCACTGTTAGTTTCTTTCAGAAACTTTAGAGGAATGCTAACTGTTTAGAAGCTATCCAAGACTATGAAGAATCCATTTTTAACAACCCACACAGGGCGTACAATCCAGTACTATACGCAACAGAGCAGCAAAGTTGCCTTCTTTGTCAGTCCCAAACGCAAAAGCCAAGAACGGAGGAAACAAGGATGTATCTTAGTCCCCTAATATTTTCTTTACAGCGCTTGTCGTGTCTTCGACTTGATAAATACCATCTCAACCGATGAAATCAATCAGGCAAGGCTGAACTGAAGATGATTAATTGGTCCTTGAAGTACATTAGCTCACAAATGAAAGAATGTTGAAATTTTCAACTTAAACGCAATTAAAATGAACCAATCTTTTATCAATAGTCCATCTGTCAAAGCTTTCTATTGAGAGTGTGGGTAGATGAAGATGGTGCTTTCAACTTAACAATACTTTCATCGACCCTCTCATAATGATCAGCGCCAAAGAGAAGATTGTTCCAGTTTGTTGACCTTTGGACAATTCTAGAAGGAACTCGGTCACTATCTTCGCCACCTGATGCTTCATACCCATCACTAGTGGACCTCGATAGTGGAAATCCCTTCTGAGCAGCCATACCACCAGCAGATAGACCTGTCAGTCGCCTTGACTCCTCTGCCCCTGATGAGGAGACCCGAAATGGGTGTATATCTGGAGAGTCTAAACTACTCTCAGGAGAAGATGCAACAATAACAGCTGAGCTCGACATTAATCGGCTTGTTTGGAAAGCACTCCTCGCTTCAAGCTGAAGAGGGGCCAAATTCGTTGATGTCTCAGTGAAACCTTTTTCAACAGCTTTAGCCGAAACCACAGTTAGGGGATCCATAGGTAGGTCAGCTGGAAGGCGCACTCGCTTAGTAGCTCGTCTTCTGTTATTGTCAGGCCTTGGGCCCATTCGACGGCTACTGCTGCCAAAACTGCTGTCTGTTTCTAGCCCAAAAGGGGCATCCCTCCTAACCACAGGCTGCAGGATTTTGGACTTCTTTCTTGCCTCTGCAGCAGCCTTTGAAACCTCATCTGCATTTAACCGTGCCAATGTCCATGGACTAATCTTCACCGCTGGGTTCTTTTTCTTAATTGGTTCTTCTCCCACCATCTTTTTCCCCAATGAACTTACAGATCCAGTCTCTGGAGGAACAACATCAAACTGAAAGAAAGACAGAAATCACAGTCATATCACCAAAGCAACAACCCCCAGCTTCACCATTTGAACAGCAGAATTATGTAAATTAGGTTCGCAAAACCACATGAAAAATGTCAATTTGATTTCAGTACCATTTGTTTCTCATAACTGGTTAAATGAGACAAAAAAAATGCAATTCTCTAAAAATTGGTGGAACTTGAAGTTGTAAAACATTTGGACTCAACAATTTTAAAACATTAAATCAATGCAACACCTAGCCTTGCATGGCAGATGTTCATTGGCTCAAAGAAGCCCCTTGGCCTATAAATAAGGGGAAAGACTAGAATTCAGGGCTATACTAGCTTGGCTACAGCAGTCCAATACCAGAGTGACAAATCAGCCACCCAAGTCTTACATGGCTCAAGTTTTAAAAACTTAAGTCAAATTAGAAATTTGAAATATTTTTAATTTTTAGGTTTTATGGGGCTGTTTTGGGCCACTGATTTATCAATCATACATTGGGCTGTTGTACCAGGTCGACACAACCACTGCATGCTGGACTTTCTCATAAATAAAAGGTCCTTGTACAAGCCAAAAGTGCTCCTTTTTTAAAACTATAACATGTACTGCTCCCTCACATTATAATCCCTGTACATTTTTCTTCTTTAATTTGCAACCTTATACTTTTGTTACATCTTTATTTAATATTATTACATAAAATGTTAACTTGTTACGAAATAAATGATGAATATAATGAAGGTTGTAATTAAACGAAGACCACATATAGAGTAAAACACAAGAGAGCACTAGATGTTATTGATTTCAAAATGAGCACTTTCTGTTCTCTACATTACAAGGTGCATTGACCTTCTATTTATAGGTTACAACGTAAATGTCGGTCAATCAAAAGTTGAACATGCAAGGCCAAATGTCTTAATATTGTGCAGACCACATGTTACAACTTACATGGGATTAGGGTGTGGCAAAATGATGGAATGCTACATGTTATAACGTTTCACTTTCCCCTAATACTCTATTTAACAAAACAATGATTCCATTCACCCACTCTAGATATTCAACTGATTCAAAAATCCATGAAATTTCAAATACAGCATCTAGAAAGCAAGAAAAATCTATTGCAGCATTTTGCTGAGAAGGTTTCCCAATTTACAATATTGATGTGCTTAAAGCCTTAAGACCCCAATCTGTACACAATGGGAATTTTATTGTCCACTGGAGCCCACACCACAACTTTTGAAAAAGTCAGATGAGGGGGAAACAAAAATATGCTCAAGAAAAAAGAACCATAATTTGTTGAATAAAAAACTTGGACAGATCCAGAAGCAAATTATATCATTAATGGTAAACTGGGTCAAAATTACCTGATCTTCTAGAAATAAGCGTGGAGGTGTACACCATGCACCCCGGTGGAAAGTAGAAAAGGAGCTTGCACTGCTTAATCCAGTAAGTGAGCTGGCAATTGACATTTGGGGACTCTGCTGGCCTCCAACTCCTTGTTGTTCTTGCTCCTGCTCCCTTAGCGCTATTATATAATCATATGTGCTAATTCCCTGTGAGGTATACATAAGAATTACATAATTAGCTCATTAACACTTCCACGTGATTAAAATCACATCCAAAACTGCATTAGAAGATAGGAGTAGGCACAAAGTGAGTAAATTCTAGACAGAATGGGGCCACTTTCTGCACAGGGAGAAAACTATGAAAAAGTAAAATATCATAAAGGCAAAATAAAAAAATAAATTATGATACAAGAAGTATAATAATAAATGAGGTACCTTTTTTATCAGAAGGATATGAAAGAAGAATAGTTGAGCAAGCGGTAGGGTTGCAATCATTGCCAAAAGGGTGCATACTACCTGTAGAAATGCAAGATTTATTTAGTTGATTTGAAACAATGAATTAAAGCAAGTCTGCACAACAACAACAAATTTATAGTTTTCTTGGTCTTATGGCCTGTTCTAGTTAATGCTATTTGAAAGGTTAAACAACAGTTGCACCCAGCAAATTTGTTTGACTAATGAAATCAATCCTCAGTGAGACACTCACCACCACAATAACAAACGGAGCCAAAGAGAAACTGCTTCCTAACTTGGAGGAGATATCCGCCGAGAACCGCTTTCGCTCAAGAAAACAGCAGACAAGTACAAGGATTCCAGTCGACCATTGTAGAATAAGCTGCAATCTCAAGCCCAAGGTGGACAAACCATGGATACCTGTCAATAATCAATTAAAATGAAAATGACTTGAAAATAAAGGCTTACACTGGTTTATCTTCAGGTTCTGGCTTGTCGCTTGTGGAAATGATAGCAGCAATTTGGAATGAGGAAACTATCTAATGCCAGGAACTGATAAAGAAAACGGCATTCGATTGGGAATCTACCAATTGAGGATTGATAGAAGCAATGTTTACCCAAAAATCATGCAAAAACAAGTGAGTACCAGGAAGAACAAGATATTCAATGTTGCTCTGGAGATGGGCTGTGCTAATTTCAGAAAGAATTCTATGGAGATTGCTAATTATGAAATCACAGGCACTAGAAACTTATCAAGTACCACAACTGAAGATGGTGATGACTAAGATTTGTTTTTCTCGACAAGGATGCATATTCACCACACTGGAACAAGGTTGTAACGGATTAGGCGATGGAGTTTTATACAGGATTTTAGGAGACAATGGTCAATTGATGAGTGGTTTGACTAAAGAAAGATTACGAGCAAACCAGCAAGGGGAGACTTGATCTTACCAAGAGAAGAGCAGAAACCATTAGGGTGAAAAACTGTCGATAATTTCTTCTGCCTATACAGTTGTTAAGCCACTGCAGAAACCAAGGACTTAAGGGCATTAAAAACATCATCAATGAAGAATGAATAAAGCAGAAAAAAGAGATCCTGTGTACCCTGCAGTGATGATCAAAACGGTCTACACATTTGTCACAAACTCTACAATGCTTGCTGTACTTGAAAACCTGTCCATGACAATAATGAGAATTACAAAAGCGGTTCAATCAAAATGGGTTCCTCTATAAAGGTGTCATCTTATATCAAGCATAAATTGATAACTAAAGCAGGTCCTTAAAATGGTTATTCTGGGTGAAACCAAAATTCCTGCAATCTTAATAGCAACCAACATCAAGGTGGTATGTCTCTAAACTGTACCTGATTTGCTTTTAAACGTTGAAATCATAAAACAAAAGTCTCAGAGACAAATAAGTATAATTGCAATTCGTTTAAATGTTTTTACATACCTCAACTTCACACAAGCTGCAAAAAAACATGCCATCTTCACTAATCTGCTGCTCAGAAGATTCGTCACTTGAAACAGAGCAATTGCAGATAAAAGCACAAGGAGCTAGAGCCAATATGAAACAAGACGAATTCGGTGAAGATTCATTTTTCTTCTGAATTTCATCCTTTTCTAGGTCTTTAGAGGTTGCATCAGCACCCATCTCATCCTCTTCCAGAGGTTTTCCTCCAACAGTAGCAGCATTTGCATCATTTATAGATGAAGTTGATTCACCACCCAGTTTAGAGTCCTTTAGTCTGGCAGACTTTACATTGTCTGGAATTTTGAGATACTTTTTGGACTTAAAAACCCCTGGGTCAGCAGGATCAGCTGCTGCACACCAAATATATAGGCCGAAGACACAAGTAATCTGATAGGAAAGAGATGTCAGTGAAATTCTTAGAAGTAAAGGGCCTCTTATTTCTATTACAATTAGAAAGAAAACAAAACACATGAACCTATGCTATGCTTCTATGAGTGCAAAATCTATATCAATCATTAATATATAGACTAGCATTTGATGTTATCTAACAAGGACCTTCTTCTCCCAAATTAACCATGCTGAGATATGTTAAACTACTATGGATTTGGATTGTGCAACTATAAAGTTTTATTTTCTACTAGCAGACACTAAATTCTAAGCAATATGATACCAAAATTCTCAATGTAAAGAAATATATACCAACAATATACCAGTAGAAGATTACATAATCTGCTATTTTATTCATTCTAAAAAACATACACAAGACCAGAAATAAAACTTATAAGAAAATATCACCTAATTAACATACAAATTATATGAGGTTATTTATTATTATTATTNTTTTTTTTTTGGGTTTCGAAACCATATTAGGACCTTTTAAAAAAGTTATCAGCTTATTTGGCACAATTTCTTCAAATCTGATCGGAAAACAATCTAAAACAACATGCACCGAATGCTCCAATTTGCAATACCACCATTGGTTAGACAGCACCCTATGCCAAGCATGACTGCACCAAATAGAAAATCCCCCATACCAAACAACCTGGTCAGAAAATTCTCAAGTAATACTAGTAACTCTATGGCGTGCACCAATTGGTACAAAGTATTGTGTATAATGTGATTTAAACAGTACAATATTTAAGGGCTTCAAATTATCCCCTTTTTTTGGGATGAGACGAACAACCTAATCAATACTACTATGAGATCTTATTAAACTGTAGGTTCCAACAATGGTATTCAAGGTTTATCATATTTATCAGGATTGCCAAACCACGAATGAAAAAAGCAAAGAGTCAAAACTATAAATTTAGATTACCAAAAATTGCAGATTGGTTCTAGACTAAACAATTAAGCAATGTAGGCTACCACAAAATCTCATAGGATTAGCTTATTTTCTCTTCTGTAGAAAGGTTTCAATAACAATTGCGGAAACTTTATTATGAGACACAAATTTTCCAACAATAAGAGGCATAAGATCAGGACTTCATAATCAGAGGAAAATCAGATGTCATGTTTTCGTCCAAACAAGTGCCAAAATTCTAATTATTGAATGGATCAAATTTGAAATTCAAATAGTATGGAATCCGTGCCTCCCAAGAGGTTCAATAGCTACAAGACAAGCAACCACCATTTACCCTTGTCAGCTAAAGTGACAGGTTCACGGTATACTTTACAGGATCTACCAATAAAATTGCCAAATGACAAACATAAATCAGAAAGGGAAAGCAACCCAAGTTGGACAAAAGTTAAATACATATCACAAATATAAACCCAAGCGCAACGAATTAAATACCAACATGCAGAGCAATTACAGATCTCAGTTCTTCAACCCACTAAAAAATCATAACATATGCATAGAAAAGCATGGAATGTGAAATGGCTTACAAGAGGAGTGTAGATTCCCATTATAACCAGTTGAAACGTCCTCCTTCCAACAAAAGGAGCAAAGAAAACATAGAAAGCAAACCCCAATGCAAGAAATACAGCAACAGCCACCACCTTCTCAGAGACAAAATAACCAATCAAAATCCAAAATTTAACTATGAATAACACTAACAAGTAGTAACAAAAATAAATACCTGGAGAGGATGGTAAGGAAGTTGCCACCCATGTCTCCTCATTTTTGCTTAAAGGTTGAAACTTGCAACCCAGAACAGGAAAACGCCAAAGAAAAGCCAGTAAAAAGAACAACTTGGGTTTTGGTTGAACCTTCTCTGTTTACTTTCACTGATAAATTCTTTCACTTTCCCACATTTTCCGGCAAAAAATGAAGATCACTCATCTCACTGTGCCACCAACCAAACAAAAGCTTTCCGTAGCCATTTTCTTTCCCGGGCCTATTGCAATAAAGATAAAATTTTGAGAGCGAAGATGAACCCAGAAAATAAGAGAAATGAGACAGTCGGGAAAAGCTCCGTCTGGTTCACTCAAACAACAACCAAAGTCATGGAAGGTTGAGAGATAAAAAAGAAAAGAAAAGAATGGAAAAGAAAAATATAGAAAAAAAAAAGGGAAGTACTAATCTGGTTTTGGGTATTTGTCTGTTTGTTTTCAGGCTTTTAAGTTGGGCAAAGATCTGTGCTTTGTGACTGTCAGAGAGAGAAGACTGTTTTTTCTTTTCATGCCTATAATTACCTCGCAACCCAATCCCGCTTTTACTTTTTTCTTGTTTCTAGCGTTACCTTTTTCTCCTGGGGCAAATCATGTGTCACAAGCCAATGCAAGCAACAGACAGTTGTTTGGTTTCACTTTAGTAATTGCCATTTGACACTACCAACCATCCATCGATATCCTTCATTAAAGCTTCACAACTTAAATACATAGACTAATACATGATACTTACAAGCCCTAAAAATATTTTAGTATTTTTTGTTTGAGTCTTGAGTCTCCCCTCTCTCTCTCTCTCTCTCTCTCTCTCTCTCTCTCTCTCTCTTTTTACTTTGGCCGTAACTGTTATTAAGTTCTGGATATGAGAGATGTAATACCAAGAGAAATATGACCCACCTAAAGTGGATCATGTTTTACAGTAATTTAATACTATTCTTTTGTGGAACGAAATGGAACAGTTAAGAACAATTGGAGGGAACCCCACTTTCTTTAATGACATTTCTACTTTATAGCTTCTGTTTCTATCATTACCAGAAGGGCTTGCTTTTTAGCTGAAAACTTCCCCTTTGGCACCACTATTGGACAAACACCTATTTGTATTAAACTTTTTCATTGTTTTCAATTTTTTGTTTTAAGTAAATGGGGGGTGGTTGATGCCTATGAGAAGATGAAATTAAAGCTATAAACATAAGGCTTGTGGTCAGCATTCACGCCTAATTGCCTATAAATATTCAAGTTCAACTCTATGGCTTGAGAATATTGCGGCCTATTATTACTGTTTTTCTGCATAAATGCTAATATTCATCATCATCTTGAGTGATTTGCCCTTTTGTTTAAGATGTACCCTTCCTGTGCAGAATAAGTTGTGACACATTTATAAGATTGAGAATTTCTTGCTCAGGGATGGCATTGGCAGTATGCCTTTGTTTTGTTGGTGAAAGTGAATATCAGTTCCAACTAAATTAGACTGTACCACACTTAAAACGTATAAAAATACCATAAAGACCAAAGAGTTGAAATCAGAAATCATCATCTGTAGAAGTCAAAAAGCCTAGCTATAAATAATCATTGAATATTACTGCCCAGTACCCACAAAAAAGTAATCCAATTTTATGTCAGTCTAGCCACTTCAATTTTAATAAACAAATCAGTAAGGTGAGAGAAGAATCAAAGAAAGAGTTGGTCAAATGATTCATGGTTTATAAATTAAAATTAGTTGGTGGTGGTAGGTTATACTAATGTTGAAAATACTTCAACATTGATACAATAAAATTTTGTGTATAATTTATATACCAATTAATCCCATATTTTGTCATACTGAAAGGGTTGATTCTAATGCTAAAATCATGGGGATATGTGCAGTGTATGATAGCTATCTCCATAGTTAAAAAGTGGGGTTTTGGTGAGTGTTTTGACAATGGCAAAGGGGAGGGAAGGTGACATAACGATAGAGAGAGTGGAGAAGTTGAAGAAGCCAAGAAGGGATGATGGTGTGGGGCGGGTGTGGAGTAGGTTTTTGAATGCTTGGGAAGAGCATTTGGCATTTTGTTGTCAGACCTGTCAGTTGGTTGGCTTGGTCCTGATGAGAGGTAAAGTAAATAACACCAACAACAAGTATCAAATGCCAAAAGTTACCAAATCAAGAGATTACTGTCATGTTATGTAATTTACAGCCGCACATTCTGCTTCATCTTTGTGACATTTCATATAGAGATTAGCAACTTGACTCTTGAGTCTTGACCCACAAACCCAAAAATTTTTTTCAACAGAAACACATATTAAATCTGGGAACTGTAATGATGAAAATTTGTCTTGATACAAGTATAGAGGTGGATGTCGAACTGCCTTCCTCAGGAATATACTATACCACAGCTTCTCACCCTTCTCAAATTTCAAGAATTGTCAATTCAGTGACATTTGCTTGTCTAACTTGCAATACAATATAATACGAATATATGTTTAAGTTTCAACATCTCCATTACTCCATTTCCAATACATGGCATCTCAGTGAATTAAAATAATTAATATAAGGTTGTGTACACGTTGAGGTAAGCAGATACAGTATAAATACAAAGCTTATAGGACACTGACAGGTTTCTTCAGGTGCATTTAATTTCTTTGGATCTCTGTTTATGTATCCTTCCCCACTCACGTTTTTCAAGGCCCCACACCTCACGGCCCCACTTGTATTTACTTCTACTGATCCCATGATTCCCAACCAATGGTCAAATGTATCTTGCATCTTTCCATACAAACTTGTTCTAAAGCTCTTTAATACGAAAACTTTGATAAACAGAATTTGTTGTCTTTTTTTTTTTTTTTTAAGATGTTGAGAAATAAACAAAATGAGGGTTCAAAAAATAATCAATTTTTTAATTTATATAATTTATATATCACTTATATTTAAAATAATTAAAATATTTTTTCTTTATAAACCAAATATCTCATTCTTAACACTTTTCAATAGATCGATCCGATGAATCTGACAACTTTTTGATAATTATTTGATATGTTTGATGACAGATCGTCGAATCTAATAAATATTCGATGTGTTTGATAACCTTTTTATGATTATCTAACGAGTCTAATAACGGTTTACTGATTAAAAAATATTATAGAATAAGATATTTAATTTATAAAAAATAAATATTTTAATTATTTTAGGTATAAATTGATAAATAAATAATATAAGTTAGAAAGTTAAACCCTGTCCCTAATATTAGTTATTTCTCGTAATTCTTTTCTTTTCTTCTCTTTCTTTTATTAATCATGAGTTATTGATTACAAGCTAAGTAACATTTTTTTGTCAAACTATAAGGGCCCAGGACAGTGCTGGAATTTGTGGCATTTGGACCCAGTTTTACACGAACTTATTATATACAAGTCAAATAATGTAAATGGGTTCTGCATTCAAGTTGAAGTTATTTGCAAACAAAGGTACCTTTCACTGATACTTCTGTGCACTTAAATAATCTTCTGGGTAATTAGTGTATCTCTCGAAAGACTCCAAATAATTGCCTAATTTGTTGAAAAGACTTGCGTTGTCTTGTTCTTTCGAAAGTCTAGATGGCAGTTATCCACAATGTTTTGAGTATACCTTAAGCTTGTTAGGCTAATGAAATAATGAATTCATATGAGTAAGGCTTTAGATTAGTTTTGACCAAATCTTGTAAAGCATGAATCTCTTTCCCCTTCTGTTCGGTTTTAAAGAGATTATAACCCAATCAAAACAAATTTCTTTCTAGTACCTTAGAGAACCATCTGATGTTGAGAAGATTCAATAATACACGCTGCCAAACCAAGTGTAGCATGGAACTCCTTTAAAATCATTAAAGTCAATCATTTCCAATTTGACTATTGATCGGTTTAAACAAATCAATTTGAGCTTAAACATATGTACTATACTATTATTACTAAGCACTAAACAAACTCATGGGAATTGAATAAATAAATGAACAAGACAATCCCAAGTACAAACACACTAATATGAGTAAAATAATCAAAATCTTACTCTTTTCAAGATGCTTGTATTCTATTATAATTGAAGGAATATGGTGACTATCGATATTGAAACAAGAAGAAAGCAAACAGACAAACGAATAAACAAGGATATGTTGTGCCTCGAGTGCCGTGCCATTAATATTCAACCTTAATCAACAAATCAGTCCATTTTCAGAAAGGCATATTACGTAAATTGGTATTGAAAATTAATTTCTTTGCTTTGACAAAACAATGTATTGTATTTGATCCGTGAATGTGAATCATCACTCACCACATTTTTCTTTTGCTTTTTACAGCTCTTAGGTGATCATGTGACCCCTCTCTCTCAACTATATCAGGAGATCCACCAACTTTGCCTTTTCAAAAATACTTTTTACTGTTTAGAAACGTGTTCAAAACGTTCTCAAAAGTAAATTTCCCAGAAAGCACTTCTGTTCTGTGAATACTCTTGTTCACGAGAATAGTTACAAGAGTTATTTTGTATCATCTGTGTTTTCCCTTTTATTTTGCTTTAACATCAAGAAAAACAGATGAACAAATGATTAAACAAGATAAGCCAAACGATGTATTAATTTGTTCTGGTAATGCTTTATGTCACATTTAAAAACTAGAAGAAAGTGGACCCAGAAATTTATGGGACATTTAAAGGAGACCCATTAAGCCAGAAGTCATGGACTCATAGGATGGAAATCATCTTATTGTTACCAAAAGCAACTATGCTTCATCACAAAGCAAAGAAAACACCAAGAAAAGAAACACTAACTCCTGCTCTCTATCTTAACCACTTCTGCTTTTGATTTGTTGTCTTCCACAACATATATATATATATAATTCCAAAATGAAGTTCAAAATATGGTATTACTGGGGAAACAAAATTTTGTAGTTTCTTTATCACTTGGATGGGAAACTAAAAGTAAGATGCCAACTTTTATGTTCATCTTTTTCTATTTTTCTTTAGTGATTAGATAGATTAGCCTAAAAGAGAGAGACATGATCGAGCTAGAAAAGATGTTAATCACCACCAGAGGGCATTGAGTAAATAAAGGAACTCAATTTCAATAATGTGAGTGTGAGAGAGTCTATACAATGTGACAAATAATTGAGTTCATTTTCAAAGAAAATACGTCTAAGCTTTGTCCATGTAATGGTAGCTGACATGACTTCTTCGGCTGCTTTGCTTAATTTCTGCAAATAAAATACAACAAAACCTGCAAATAGGATTCGAGAAACTTGCAACTTTTTATACTAGTTGCGGTTGGCTTATTGGCTCATCTGTTTTGTTATTAATTAGCTTCAACTTGTCCCATGTCGTTTCCGAGGCAGATTCATATGAGACAGATTAGAGAAGAGATTCTACATACAGATGGACTTTACTTGCTGAAGCCCATAGTAGAGTAGAGTAGATTGTTTTCTCTCTGTAAAAGGAGTGGACCCATTAAAGTTACAGGATTTCTTTAACACTTGGACTTGATGGATTAGGAAAGAAAGTAAATTAAAAGAGAGCATGGATGATTGAATGGATTTGAGTTGAGAGTTGATTTGATTTGTATCTTCAGGTTTGGTTTGTGTCTTGGTGGTGGGTGTTCTTAATAATTCAACTTTAGACAAACATGCTATGCATTATCATGTTAAATACCGCAAGTGCTGTGCCTCATGATGGCAAGTTTCTTGGTCTTAGGTTAGGTACTTGCCATGCCAGCTTGAGCCTGTCTTCTCTGCTTGTACTATGAAAAGGGTAAGTTTAAAAATTGTATTCTACTTGAGTCTCTTGTGTTGTGAGTTCAACATTATTGATTGCACTCCATGCATGGGCATGGTTGGTCCTGGTATGGGATAGCCAGAATATTGCCAAAATTATTACAGTCAGTTGCCATGCATTGCGCCAAGACCAAGTAGCTTTCTGGGCCCAATCTCAGTAGGCTGATATTGAATGATAAGCCGATTATGATGGTCCAACTCTTATCCAAGACAACTATGGAACATGAAACATATTTTTCTTAATTCACTTCGTCAATTATTGTAGGAAAGATTAAAAATAAAAACTAATAATCTATCTACTCCAGCACAGTAATAGTCAAGACTCAAGAGACTTTCCCTCCATTATTTATACTCTATAAACACTCATCAAGGATTTTTTGAAGAATTCAATCAATGTTTTCCTTTATTTTTACTCATTTTCTTTCTTTCAGAAACAAATATAATCAAATCAATACTAAAGAAGTAAATGGAGTAATTTCACATTCTGCAGTGCCGGTTGCAGTTGGGTCCTCCTCATATCTTTTCTGAATCATGTGAAGGAGGAGAAATAAAGGCTTTTGAGAAAGATCAATGTACGCCATGACCCACATGCGGCTATGCACATAAATGGGTCTGGACTGGCTACTCCTGAATCACGATCACAGATTGTGGGCTCTGCTTGAAGAAAGAGTTTCAGGTCATAATGGGCTTGGCTAATCTTGCCACGACTGGCCAATGAGTCAATGACAATTGAACCCACCCCTCTATAAATTTTAAGTGTCAAATGACAATTGAACCCACCCCTTTATAAATTTTAAGTGAGCTGAGACTGAGACCTGAGCTGACCTTCAGACAGAGGAATTGCAGCAGATTTGTGATAGGCCTCCCATTAAACTGACTTATGTGCGTCGCAAAGGAAGGGAAACAGGAAAGTAGGATGGGCAGGGATGTAGTGGAATTTTACTGGTAGTTAGTGGGGATATATAAAGAATAAGATATGAAAGTAGGGGTAGCTTGGGAATAGACTGGGAGAGTGGTGATCTCGAATTTCACTGTGTTCTATTTTGTTTTCTTTTGCTTTCTTTGGACTTCTACACACTGCCAAACACTCATTAATACAAATACGAATTTCTTCCATTTACTTCTCATTCCATATATTTTTTCCTCTTTTCTGCTACAGAATTAATTTCTTATTACTGTTGAGTTTGGGTTCTACCAATTTTGGTATCAGAGCATAACTCGATCCAGAATTCGAAGATGACCAGAACCGATACGCGCGTCGAACAATTAGAAACGACAGTCTCTCGAATTCCAATTTTAGAGTCGACGGTGACAGAACTCACTCATCGACTTGATGCGCTGGGTCAGCGAGTAGATGCGAACCATGAAAACCTATCGATGACGCTAACACAGAAGCTTG
>JANLJB010029570.1:0-16115 GCA_026212285.1 Bursera cuneata
AGATAAATACAAAATAATCTAAATAGATAATTATCCTATCATTATCTCCACGTTCAACATTATCTCCATTAGAATAGGATTTCCCATTAGACTAGGACTTCTAGGAGGATAATGCCTACGTTATTGCCATGTCATTATCTTAAGGATAATGTCATCTGCCACATCATCATTTCAGCCACGTCAGCATCTCTGCCACGTCGATTCCCTTTGCCATCTCATCATTGGCCAAGTCATCTTTATCTGTCATGTCATGCTTTGCCTTGTCTTGTATTTCCCTTGGCATTGAACAAGTCTCTGTTTCCTTGCTTATAGCCGATATACTCGTTCGGCTTTGTAACCTCTGCCATTTTGCGCGCTCTTGGGACCTCTTCGTAGTTAGGTTATGTGTCCGCATATTTAAGTCCCCAACATATCTGACCTGGTGGCATGCATCACGTTTTGGATAGCCACGTATTTATCATTCTTGTCAGGGTCTTTCTATAGTAATTTTTATAAACGTATTTATTTACTTAGAAATCCCTCCTTAAATTTAATATATTCATTTTTATTTTATAAATTTTGCAAACAATTATTTTCCTCCACCCACAAAATAATAAATAAAAATACTCCTTTTTTTTAATGCAATTGATATGTAAACCATTGACTCTAAAAAAACTCCTTTGTAATCAACAGAAAACGGAGAAATAATAAGAAAGAAAGAAGAAAAATTTTCAGAAGGGAAAGGGTTTGAAAGGCTCCAAATGATTCAGTGTCTATTCCTTCCAAATCTACTCTTCGGAAGAAGAAGTTGAGGCCCTCGACCAAGAAAGAGAAATCGGAAATTGAGCCGGCCCGGCAGAGACGGAGCTTCTCTATGGCCAATGGGGGCCATGGCCCCCCCAAAGAAAAAAAAAAATTCACTGTTTTATAAATAAAAAATTTAAAAATAAATAAAATTTCTTCCAAGCTCCGTCACTGCGGCCCGGTTACCTAAGAAGAGCATTCAACCCTTCTGAAACCGATATCTCGCGAATTCACGATTTGCATTCATAAGTTATTTCAAAAAATGAAGAAGAAAACGATGACCACAAATTGGGTGACTATGATGGAATTGGAGGATTAATATTGGAATGATTTTGTGTAAGTTTCCTCTTTCAATTGGGTGAATTTGGTGGAATTAGAGGTTTAATCTATTGGAATGATTTTCTGGTGGAAATTAATGGAGGCTGTTGAGAATTTGATTTCACGAAACAAAATGAGTATTTTATTCGGATTTTTTAAGATTGAAGGAGAATGCTACGTTTGTATGCTGAGAAAATGCATACTTTCTACGGGCTTTCAAATGCATATGTGTCGGGTTGAAAAAATTGTGGTGTAACCTTCCGGATGAGTCGTCCAGACAGAGGAAACTAACAGGAAAATGTGGTATACAATATAAATTTTTGTGTTAAATTTTTCAGTGAATTGAATATGGTAAATTTTATAGAATTTTTTTGGTGAGAGCAGCAAAAGTAGATTTTTTGATGATGAAAAAGATATAGGAAAAGAGGTGGGCGTCAAGATCAAAACATAAAGCTGGTGCAAATTTATTTGTGGTTAAAAATTTGAACAAAAAACTAGATTTGAGCTTCACGCTTGATAATTATGATATACGATCCCACGTTTGAAACATATTGTTGTTTCGATACACTAATTCAAACTCCCTCTAAGACTCATATTTTGTTTCATGCATGGCATATGCTTCAAGTCACACTTGATCATTAACCATTCATGAACCCAAACCATAGAATATAATATATAAATTGGAGACTTTGAGGCACGACTCTTCAATTAAATGGTGTGTGACTGTGAGACACTTCTTAGTGAGCTTTTTAAATGAGCTACTATTTTTTGCGTGCAGAGAACTCAAGAGGGGATCGAAGGTTTATCTTTGGTGGGTGAGAGTTGTTAATTTAATTAAATCTTTGGAAGTGTGTAATTTGGTTTACTTTTGAGTTTGTTTGGATTTGGTTTGCATGTATATCAGTAATATTATAACAGAGATGCAGGATTGAAGAAGATGGAGAAGATAAATATGTTAGAGGACAACTTTAGATGGTTCCTTACCCTTGTTAGAGGCTACAGGTGATCATGGAGAAGAAACCAGGAGAAGTAGTACTTGGTTGAAGAAATTTTTGGATGTCGAAGAAGCCAAGAATCAAGCCTTGTTTTCACTGCCAGTGGTTCTTACTAATGTTTTCTCTATCATTTTTGCAGGCCACCATTGGCCAACTTGAGCTTCCTGCAGCATCTCTTGCTAATTCATGGGCCACTGTCAGTGGCTTTCGTTTCATGGTAAGCACTATATCTCTTATGTTCATGTCTATGGCAATTGCATACACACATTTCTTCAATATATGATCTGAAGTGTAATTTTGAGTAGCTCTTGGATTTTTGGTGGCTTGGGAGTTCCTTGCATTGAAGTAAGATAAGGAGTTCTTTTATGTATAGATCGACTTATTTTGTGAATGTTGGGTGCAAAAATCTGCTTTCTTTGTACTAAATCCGGAATTCAACCTTAATTTCCAAATGTAGAGTTTATTTGTTCATGGTGCACAAGCAGCACAACCTGAATATTGAGTTGATCTATGTCTATCAATTTAAAAGGATCAATCTGAAACTTCAGGGAATTATCAAATGGATACTGTTAATTTCTATGGAATCTTATTGTTTCTCAAAATGTCTCTTTGTTGATTTATTTTGTTCTTGGTTCTTGTTTTAGACAGGATTAAGTGGGCCACTTGAAACACTTTGTGGTTAAGGATTTGGTGCTAAACTCTACAAAACACTGGGAATATATCTACAAGCATCTTGTATAATATCATTCGTTCTTCTCAATTGTTGTATCAATCTTTTGGTTCTATTCCTAGCCTATACTTATTTTACTTTAACAAGATCCTGGTATTTAAAAACAAGCAGCTCTATATATGAAGTACCTCATTCCTGGTCTATTTGCATGTCTTTTTACAAAATATCTTAAGATTTCTTTAGACACAATCCATTATCAAACCAGTGGTCTTCCTATCAGCTATTTCAATGGCTATCCACTGTGGTATTGCATACTCTTTAGTTCATTGGACATCACTTGGTTTCAGGGAGCTTCATTGGCAGCCTCAGTTTCATTATGGATATCAACCCTTTTATTATCAATATATGTCTTTTGTGCAAAAGAATTTGAAGATACATGGGAAGGATTTTCTGCTGAATCATTCCGTATCATCTTCACAAACCTAAATCTAGCCCTATCCTCTGCAGCGATTTTATAGTAAGTGTTCAGGTATGCTAGTAAAACTGTAGACTCACTGGGAACTTAGAAATAGAATTTGATCAATTTGAAGCGCTAGAGTGTGAATATAACTAATAAGAATGTCATTCATCATCGTGGCATCAATCATCTTATTAGTCCTTTATTCTATATACCTTTCCTGCTTGGACTTCTGGGCTTTTGAGATTTTTGTGTTCTTAGCTAGATTAATGCCAAATTCATAATTAACTACTTCAGTGATCGCCATGTGGTGAGCTTCATTCTTTTTTAATATTTTTCATGTGCCTATCATCCTAGACTGATTACTTATGGGTTTTCTAATTTTCTTGTTTTATGATCATCGTGTTAATACAGAAGATATTGCCTACATGATTAGCTATGCTCTCAGTGCTGCTGCAAGGTTAGTTACGATAGAAAAAAATCACTTCTATGTTATGTTCTCTAGTATAGTTCACCGAGTTCTACATTGTGTTTCAGAAATTTAAAGAGAGTGAACTTCTGTTTGTGATAGCACAAGGTTGTTAAATAAGTTGGGAGCGGGGAAATGTCGATCGAGCTGAGAGTGCCATGGCTGTGACTCTCAAGCTTCTCCCTCCTTTCTGCTACAGTTGTTGTCACTCTAGCCTTCGGTCATAACATTTTGGGCTAGCTTTTTCAGTGACAGCTCTCAAGTGTGAAGGAGTTTGCCTCTTTCACACCTTTTCTTGCAACGTCAATGGTAGTTGATCCTGTGCAAGGCGTTTTATTAGGTTTATATCACCCAACCTTTTGTACATGATGCAAAGTTGTGTACATATGCAATGTGTCAAATTGATCAGCATATGGTGCAGGGGTGACAAGAGGATGCGGTTGACAGAACATAGCTGTGTGTCTTAACTTGGCAACATTCTATCTCATCGGCATCCCAATTGGAGTCCTTCTTGGATTTAAGTTGAAGCTACATGCCAAGGTGATGTCACATTGCAACAGTTAATTCATCACAGAATTTCCACTTTTTGTTTCTTTCAATTTATTCATCTCGTATGCTTTTTGTTTTGGAACAGGGTTTGTGGATTGGCATAATCTGCGGTCTTTCCAGCCAAGCCAGCGACCTCTTGTTGATTACATTGTGCCGAAACTGGACTAAATTGAGCATTCTTGCCAACAGAGGAGAAGAAATGAGACAACCATGAATGATCATATTCTATATGCCACTGGCATGCCTAGTACTGGCGAGTGCATTTTGTAGACTCAGCTTTAAGATCTATCAATAACTACTGACCAAGAAAATTTGAAGCTTTAAACATGGTTTCGACATGTCTAAAAAAGTATTATTTAGTGAAATTTCTGTTAATCCATTCCATAATAATCAAAGAACTTGATTCTGGTTATTCTAAAAAAAAATAGAGCTGAATCCAAATCATCTGGCTTAGAAATTACAGCCCATATGGAAATTCATGTTTATGTTTTTGAAACATTGATTTACATAATAGAAAGATGTAAGATATCTTTATGCTTTGAACATATATCAAAAGTGATTTATATAAGTACATTTTGGTTTATATAGGTACACAGATATTAAGAGGTAAATCTAATATAATGTTTGTCAAAATTTACAATCATCGTTTGTGATATTGAAAATCTTATTGATCTCATTATAGGTTAAAGTCCAATAGTTCATTTTATTAAAAATAAATTACAAAGATCTCTCTAACAAGTATTTTTACTAGATACATTAATGAATATTACCGATAAAGAAAGTCCGTAAGATTTTAAAACTATACGTGGTCTTATGGAATTCTTGCAAACTTCATGGAAGATTTGTGAGATATACCCTATATCAAAATGCGAACACAAATTCAGATGCATATACGAGAATAGATAATGAGAAAAAAAAAAGGTACTATACTATCTTGATAAATAATTTATACTACCTTATAGATATTTTATAAATAAAAATAATGATAATAATTTACAATATTATATTCATAAATAATAAATCTCAATTGAAAATGTAAAATATTTTCTAACTATGTTTTTGACATTTTACTTAAATTATGATGATTTATGAATAATCATCGTATAGTAAAGTTGTATGCAAATCTTAATTGAGGGTTTTATTGTTATTTTTAATTAACAAACAAAAGTAACAGTTAAGATCAGCAAAAGCTTCAAAGTGTGTGTTTATGGAGTTCTCTTCTCTCAATTGCTAGATTCTTAGATCATACAACTGCGCGGTTTCTGGTCTTGGGCTCTTTCTCCATCTGGGTTAGTCTCTTCTTCTCTTAAAAACTTTGCTTTTATGCTTTGCCAGCCGTTACGGTGCCAAGTATTAATGAACTTGATCTACAATTTCGAGTCAGCTTAATCTTCCCAAATCTTACCTACATCTGTCAAAACGTAACGTTTTCTCAACTGGGTATTTCCTTTCGATAGCTATAGTTGTCGGAAATGAGAAAAACCGTGATTTTGTACTTGCTTTTCTGCTAGGATCTTGTTGAATAATTTGTGTTTGAGTAATGAAATTGAAAATTTTGAATACTGTGTTGAATCTTACTAGTTTATGAATTTTTTTATGTTAGCAATCAATTCAACTTAGACCCGCATGCTGTTGAATTTTTCAGTATATTCATGAATGATGGATTGGATTTTTTCATCTTTCCATCTTTCAGAAGGTTCCTGTGTTGTTGTTCTTTCTTTCATTTTTCATCTGGGTTATTTTAAAGTGAATTAATAAGTGATTTGGGATTAGCTACTTTTAATTCTGGTAATTTTTTACTGGAATGACTTATTTGGTACGATACAACCTGATACTTGTCTGTACGATGTCACATTTGTAACATCTCAATTGATGACAAATTGTTTTATCATCTCGTGGTGCATGTCACTTGTCCTATCAAAACCCATTTGATAAGTTGATGTTTTCTTTCTTATGTTTTTTTATGGTTAGATGATGTTCACTTGGTAAAATTTCTATCCGTTTGATTTTGCAGTATCAGTAAAGCACAAGACTGTGGTTGCACTATAAGAAGTATATATGCATATCATGCTCTTTTGCTTTTCCTTTTATCTTGGTTATGGTCTTTGAGTATCCATTGTAAGATTTATTAGGAATGAGAACAAGCAGTGGATGGCGCCGTTTCCTTTTCTTTCTCCCTCTGGTCTTCTTCCTTCCTTATCTGTTATCAGGTAAATGGCTCCCATCTACTTCTGACTAGTCTATTATGGAATTTTCTAATGTTTTAGTTATTTGATGTTTGATTTTGAGAGAATATATGGTCTCCAATTTCAGTTCTTGAATTGCATGAAAATTCAATTATAGAAGATCTACCCAAGAAAAACAGAAAGAAGTTTGATTATCTGGTTCTTGGGCCTGCTGCCGGTCAAGGATTGCCCAACCGTTTACAGTGTGAAGGTTCTTCCTTTATCGTTGTTACTGATAATATACTTTTTAGTACCTTTAAAATTTCAATTTGCAATGAGTAATTGGATGTTATAAAAGTAGATTTTCTATATTTTGTTTATTATCGGTCACTTAACTGCTTTATTTTAAGTTTGAAGCAGTTTGTTTGTTTGGTAAAGTATTATTCTTAGTTGGTTTTATTATTTCTTGGTATTTTCTGTCTTTTGTTTGTTTGGTAAAGTATTATTCTTAGTTAGTTGGTTTTATTATTTCTTGGTGTTTTCTGTCTCATGAATTATATACTAATATTTTAAAATGCTTAAATTATGAGTTGGATACTGTTGTGTATGCTTAAAACAAAAATGCTGCCCATGATCTTGGGCTGGATTTTGTGACAATTAAATATGCTGTTGAAATTTGTTAGATCTCAACTGTGACAGCAGATTTCCTATTGGATTATACTATTACATCGATGTTTATAGCAATACATTTCTATTGTTGACTGATGAGTGATAACATGTGGTGATGTATGCACTGATTTCATAACCTTCTATTGTGGTGCAACAGCAGTTATGATCATAATCTTCAAAAGCGTATTCTTTATTTCTGCATCCGAGTTTCCTCTTTTGTTGTTATAATGTTGACCATGTTTCCCATTTTTGTTTGTCTAAGGCATCAAAGCTCTCAACAAGACGCAATTCCCAGCCTCTTCCCTTGTCTCCAATGTTAGGGATCACATTTCCTTTGTAACTGTTTTTACAATATATAATACCTCCCATGATATTACCTTGGATGGTAGAGCATCAAACTTGGTTACTGTTGGAAATACTTCACATAGTAAGGCAGAAAGGTCAATGGCTATATTGAACGTCTTCATCAACTTCATTCAAGTAAGTCTCCTGTGAATACATCTGAAACTTAACAGAGGTTTCATTGAATTTCTATTGAACTTCATAGTTGATTTCATCGTAATATTGATCACCTTTTTGTTTAGCATCCATTATTACTACTCTGTGAAATTAGTTTAAAGGTTCAAGGTTCAAAATCTTATAAGATACACGTCTATTCATTAGGGGAAAGGCTCATAGCCCCTCACTCATCTTTGTGCCTTTCTAATTCAGTGTAATCTTCTATTTGGAATAATTATCTTGCTGATAAAAATCATTAGTACACTAAGTATAGGGTCATAACAACCTTTTGATGCATGTAAAGTTATTTACATCTGTTAATGGACATTGAGAATTCATAGCATTGCAATTTTCAAATTGAGGAGTTATTTCAAGTCTAATTTTATTACAGGTGACAATGCCACCGAGCGATGTAATCATTGTAACTGATCCTGCTTCAGATCTATCACTGCACAGGAAAGGGGTCACCATATATCCCATTGCGGGTGAATATTCACGAGACAAGTTGATGCTTCAAAGAATCAGGTCTTACATTGTAAGAGCAAATCGCACTGATAAATAGGTAGAATATTTTTGTTTCTTACTTATAATTATGAGTGTAAAAAATTGATTATAGTTTGTGTTTATCTAATGTACACACACACAAACTGATTCCAAGAAATGGAGAAAAAAAATTCCTTATTTTACTCATTTCTCGTGGGGAGCAATTGCTATCCTCCAAATCGATTTTACATGAAAGATTTGTTAATTATTGATATCTGGAAATACACTGGCAAATTACACTATTATACTGTTCAATTGGAAGTCTCTGAAATATATTTCATTATACAGACATATTAAAATTCACAATGCTGACATAGGAAGTCAAGAACTTAATTAATTTTTTGTTTATGCATAGCACTGTTTTGATTTTTCTTGTTCAAATGGTATTCTGTTGCTGCAGAGCTTTTTAGAAAAAAGGCTTCAGGAACAACAGGTGCAGGGGCATATTAATCACTACATCTTTACTGACTCAGACATAGCTGTGGTTGATGACTTGGGACATATATTTCAAAATCATCAGAACTTTCATCTGGCTCTAACTTTCAGGAACAACAAAGATCAACCTCTTAATTCCGGATTTATAGCTGTCAGGGGCACTCCTGATGGGATGTTAAGGTGCAGAGTTTTGTCTTTTTATTGCATGCCATGTTCCGTTGGGAGAAAATGAGATGATGGAAAGAAAGTGTGGATTGTTTCTATTTCAGTTACCAAACTCAACTCTAAGTTTTACATGTCTTTATAAGTTGCTTGGTCAGGGTAGGGAATTTGGATTTCCCCCACAATTTCTATGATGGTATGAATTAGGGGAAAGGTTTTTTTTTTTCTTTTCCGTTCCTTTCGTCTTCTTCTTCTCCCCCATAATTTTCTGGTACAAATAAGCAATGCTAACATATACATGAATTTGTCAGTGAGAAACTAAGAATATGAAATTGATTGCAGGGCGAAGTTATTTCTTCAGGAAGTTTTAAGCGTTTACAGTTCCAAATACATGAATGCTTCCAAAATGCTTGGTGATCAGTTAGCTCTTGCCTGGGTTGTAAAGTCTCACCCTTCTTTTGATGCAAGGAGATTCACCAAAGCACTGGCCTTTGTTGAAGAAGTCGGTGGTGCTTCAGTGTTATTTTTACCATGTGCTACATACAACTGGACTCCACCTGAGGGTGCAGGCCAGTTTCATGGCATGCCCTTGGATGTTAAGGTATGCTTGAATATCTTAATTTAACCTATCATAATGATCTTGATTAATGTCTGATTTAGAAATTAGGAATCTTTTGGTTTGGCTCTGAAAAATTTTAATGGTAATGTTATATAAACCCCTAATGTTATTTCTTGTATAGGTTGTTCATTTTAAGGGATCAAGGAAACGCCTAATGCTCGAGTCTTGGAACTTCTTGAGTTCTTCTGCTGACATCTCGGACATGTTGTGTCTCATCTTGAAAAGTGGAAGAACAAAGTATGACTTTTGAATGTTCTTTATATGGGTTATATTATGATACACAAATCTCTTGAGGAAACAGCTGATTTCATTCAAATGAACTGGGTGGGGAACTCTTGCCGTGGCATCATATAATCTTTTTGGGTGGCCTAAAGATTGTTTGAGTGCTCGGAACCTCTTGAAAGCCTTTTCCCACCCATGATATAAATTTGTGAACTACTGACAACAGATTTATCTGGAAAGACAATAGGAAGCTCAGAATCATGGATATTGATATTTTTTTATTCATTTACTCGGATTGAAGATTGTTTGACTGGCTTCAATTGTTGTCCTGCATTATATTAAATTTACTGAATGCTATAGCAGGTCAAAACTTGATTCAACATACTTTTTATGCTAAATTTACTGCCTTGTGCGGCTGTGCCGACCAATAATTGAATCAAGTAAATGTTGTTTACTTGCCTAGGAAATTATCATTTTAACAACTCTTTCTGTTGTTTGTGTTGGGTCCATAATTATGAAAATTTGTTTTGTGATAAAGGTTAGCCTTGAGCTTGTAGACTGGGGCCAAGAGTTGAGCATATTGGTCCTAAGCTGTTCACACACTGACCTAGGCCTATGCATAAACCCAGGGCCATAGTAGTAAAAAGCATTAATTGTTAACAGGTTAACATGAAACAACCGTAATGTTTGCACTTCGACCTAGAATTGTAATTTTAAAGTATCAGCTACAATCCAATACATAATATTTTATCCAAAAATGTACAACATAGCATTTAAGCTCCCAGAATGAGATTCAAGCTACAACGGTTGGATACCCTATTCTGTAGATCGCTTCAGGTTCCAATTTATGTGCTACGAACATGTTCAGAGCCTGCACATCCAATTTGATCCAAGAGCTTTTTAATAAACTTAAATGAATCATACAAACCAAAGATGGACCTAACACTACTCGTAGGCCTAAAACAGGTCTATTCTTAATTAAATGGGCATAGTTGAGGTGATATTAGACAAATCAGCTGACTCAATCAATCCAAGAACAAACTATTAGGCATCTGTATGCCAATAGTAATCAAGAACATATTTATCATTAAGGGAGTCTTATTTAAACATCCAAAATTGGTATTCCTTCGACTCTTCAAACCGCTTTATGTTACTGTGGCTTTGTCCAACCCAAACTCTTTTTAGATCCTTCACTATCATAGTGATCAACATCTATATGTTTGATTGACAGATGTAATAAGAATACAAAGCCTTATCTTAATTTAGAAAAACGAGATATAAAGAACTTCCTAATCAAGTAGATTCATATATCAAAAAATCAATCGACGCATAAAAATGATCTGTCAGTCAATCTTCTTTTGCATTGTCAATAATTACCAAATGGGTAATTATTCAGCTTAGAAAACGGGTTTTTCATTGCATGTCCAAATTAATCATGATCAAGTTGGAGACCCCATCGGAGGCTCCAATCTACCCCACTCTTGTCGCTGCATTAAAAGCCATAATCAACGTTCAAATTCTATGATTTAGCCACGCGTCAATAAGAACCAACGGAGTCTGGAACGAGCTGCAGACATGGTTGATAATCTAGCACACTCACTGACCACGCACACGTACCCAACCATTAACTTCAAACGCTTTCCTATATTGATTGCTTCTCAGTGTTCAACGGTAACCTCTATAGCTAAGTCTCTTTATAATTCTACGTTGCACCAGCCTTCAGTTTCCATTTTCTCTCTCTCTTAATCAAGTCTCGTCAAATCTTTAACTTCCTAAAAAGCTTCTTGCAGGCAGATTGTCTGTGATTGTCTGTGAAGCTTCTGGTGCACATCCCTTTCGTCGCTATAAATTGAGAGACACATTCACAGTACGCCTTAATGCATTCATTGTTGTCAATGGAGTTGCATAAGTCTTTGTGTCTTTTCTTGGGTTTGTTTGCTTGTTTTATTTGTTCTTCTCAGGCTTACAAGTTCTACGTAGGCGGCAAAGCTGGATGGATTGAAGACCCTCATGAGAGTTACAATCACTGGGCGGAGAGAAACAGGTTTCTAGTCAATGATACTCTCTGTAAGTCTCCATACAAACACCTTTGATTTTTTTTTTTTTTTAATTGTGGTTTATTGATTTTGGTTTGGTTTCTTTGTGTCAGTTTTCAAATACAAGAAAGGATCAGACTCAGTGTTGTTGGTTAAGAAAGATGATTACTATAACTGTAACACGAAGCAGCCATTGAAGAAGATGGAAGATGGTGAATCAGAGTTCAAGTTTGACCGTTCTGGACCTTTCTATTTCATCAGTGGAAAACGTGATCATTGCCAAAAGGGACAGAAATTGATTGTAGTAGTTCTGCATTTACCACCATCTCCCTTTCATGTCCCACCACCACACTTGCCGCCACCTCCTCATCAATCTCCACCATTTGCACCATCTCCCAAGTCTCCGGCTCCAGTAACGCCACCGACGTCTATGCCTCCTTCAACAACCACTCCATCTCCTAAAGTGTCTCCAACACCATTTGTTTCTCCTCCTTCAACTTCTCCCTCTCCATCATCTGGGTCCTACCCTCCTAAAGGTTACTCTCCGGTACCATCAATGTCCCCTCATACGTCTCCATCACAATCACCTGCAGCCTCATCGCCTAAATCATCATCTCCATCTCCAGCAACATCACCTGCAGCCTCTTCTCCTAAATCATTATCTCCATCTCCTGCAGCATCAGCTCCAGGACCTGTTGCTGCACCTCCTACAACGTTATCTCCATCTCCTACAGCATCAGCTCCAGGACCTGTAACAACATCTCCTGTTGCTGCACCTCCTACAACGTTATCTCCATCTCCTACAGCATCAGCTCCAGGACCTGTAACAACGTCACCTGTTGCTGCACCTCCTACAACGTTATCTCCGGCACCAGCAACTTCACCAGTAGCTACATCTCCCTCGCCGTACAATACCAATCCACCTACCCCACCATTGTCTCCAGAGTCTCCCACTGGCCCAGTCCTAACTCCTGCACCATCCACATCAACAGCGACTCCTGCAGCTACAACCCCATCCGGCAGCGAAACGGCGAAGGCATATGCGGTCGTTACACCATGGAGTTTGATGGTGGCGGCAATATCTATTGTATTTAGTGTCGTTTTGGGTAGCTTTATCAATTAGATATATTGCCAAATTTGTTGTGGGATCGAAATTTCTTGGATTTTCATTTGGTTTTCTTTATTATTAATTATTATATTTTTTGTTATATATACATCATACAAAATAATTGGATTTATTGTTGTAGCATTTTATTATTAATTTATCTTTATAACATGGCAATTTTTAACTTAACATATATTTTCTTCAATGATTTTTAATATATCTTGCTGTTATATTATATCATATTATATTAATTGCTTAATTGGACAATGTATATGGATGGAATTTTTTTTTTGAATGGAAGGTTAATGAAATCATTGTATGTCTATATGCAGATAATCGATAACACAATCGACAGATTATATCTTGCTCATGGCTTGTAGATGTTCTTAATATAATTTTCCAAGATTAATCAGTGAGAATGGTAGGTATGATAGCAACTCTTCTAAGTCTTCTTGAAGATAAAGCACTCATAATTGCGACAAGTTTGGCATTACATAGTCCATTCAACCATTTCAAACTTAGCATAATAGTAACCAAAGAAATCTGTATATATGTAATTATTTCCAATAAAGTGACTGCCAAAGATCCTCCTTTTGAGTAAGATCCTCCAGCTTTTAGTATATATCATCAATTTCCATAGATAATAAATAATTCTTAATTCGTATTGATTTGCTACTAAAAATGATCAAATCCCTTTTAAGTATAATGCAAATTAATTAATATCAATTTTTTTGATAAATAATTGGATAAAAATAATTAAAAAGAAAACAATGATAAACTAAACCTCTCTTCAAATATGTTCGAATTAATCTCTCACTCTGATGAAATGAGAACAATGTCATACATAGATTTATGTTGAACTCTAAACCAATTCACTTGGTAACCAATCAGTACTGCAGAGGTGTGTGATTTGCATGTAGCATGTAGCATCAGTAGTATCAATTTATGCGTGCAGGGTGGTGGACCTATATGCTATACATGTGTGCTCCATTAAACCACATGCATGGATGGATTTGACACATTAGATTAGAAAACTCAAGAGGCGGTCTATACTTTGATGTGTTGGCAAATGAAGAAGAGAAGCCATAATTTTTGAATGTATACTTTTTATATGATATTATACACCTGGGCATGAAGCCAATATGAACTGATTGGCTATAATTAATCTATTCCTACGTAGGCCATCTTGTTTGTATCAAATCACACTTGACTTATCTCCCTACTAATAATTAAATACAACCAAATATGCGGCCCCATATTTTGTACCCAAATGCTAGAAATTTCAACTTTCACGGTCTCCTGAAACTTGTGTTGTTATCTTCATTTCGTGAAACCTCAAATGCATTATAATTAACTCTTTCTTCAAAGTTTACAATTTTAAAATAAATCCTTATTCTTAATCTTATTGTGAAAGAGATAATATCCCCCAATACATTTATCTTTTTAATCAATTAAATTATATATAAGTTGTAACTTGCAACAAGTCTTCTACTAGTTTGTGACATCTCAAGTTCTTGTTATTTGTTTATAGTAGTCTGGCATGGCTGATCAGAATATATTATTTATATGAGACACTTCATTACAATTTAGTTTAGTTTATAGAACAAAGGGTAACACCTCACCAAGTCAAACAGTCAAAGAAGTGTTCGGAAGAAGCAAGCTGCCATCTCAACAAGAAGGCAAAACCGAAGGAAACTTTAATTTAATTAGCTTGAGTGCTTTGTCCACGTAATCCTTCCCACTGAAAGGTCCACCTCAACGTAGGACGATTGCGACTTCGTATTGTTACAACTTTTCAACTGAGCTTAATTGTGCTCACACATCAAACGCCCTCATGATAAGGCTATCTATATCTTCATGTGGCACTCATAGGATCCCTTCATCAAAGCTGTTAAATTATGAAACTGGGTGACGTTTTCCATCATTTTCATGAACAGGGGCCTGATTGGTCGGTGATAGAAGAGTTTTGTTTTGATCTAGTAATTTCTATGTGTCGGCAAGGTTGATAGAACAGGGTTTGATTTCTGTTATCTTCTTAGTTACAACTCACAACTCATCACCTTTCACTTTCGCCAAAACGCTTGCTGGACTTTGCAAAAATGATCTTTTAGCTTATTTGTTACGTTAAAATTTTTTTTAAATAGTATTAATGCTACATTTATAGTATAAATATCCCAACTTTATATTCAAAATTAAATAAAGTTATAATTAATTTTAGTATCATCTCATCTCGTCAGGTATTTGTTAAGATAGAACAAATCCACATTAATAGTTAACGGTTTAACAATTACGTCAGGCGAGCAATGTAACATTAATGCACCAACAATAGAAGCGCTTATTAATTTGATTGTTACAGTGGTTGGAAAAGAAAAACGAGAACTCTAAACCTCAACTAAGTTCTAATACCACTTGTGAGAAAAATAAACTAGTTCTGATACCACTTATAAGAGATTTATACAGAAACATTGACATCAAGACTGGTGATAATTCCAACAACACAAAGACACAAAATATTTAACTTGATTCGGCTTCAATTGTGAGTACAAGAAATAAATCCGATAAGATAAACCCGTTATTAGTGTTGAACCAAATCTCAACACTCTATTAGTGTTGAACTAAGGGTATTTATCCCTTATGTCTAGTTTTTCTCTCATCATAACTAGACTGATTCTCAACCCATATATTTATAGGTCTACATAAAAATCTTCTATTCCAAATAGGAGTAGAACTTTTATTCATACAGTAACTATATTTTCTTATTCCTTCTACTACTCTTACTTCTTAGAGGAGTTAACTAGTATTATAGAAGTCAAATAGAATTAGGAAAATAGAATCGGAAACAAGAGCAAATCATAAAATCTAATCCTAAAAAAAATAGGATTCAGGTCACACTCTAACAGTGGTGATATATATTTTGGTAATTCTTTATCATAACAAGGAGAATCTTACCTACAGCCTCCACAGGCCTATAGGTTCCCATTTATATTCAGATGCTAATAGATCATGTTCGGTTAAAAACCAATCGATATAAAACAAGGAATACTACATTTCATTTCTCCAAATTTCGGAATCATTGGACTTCGAAGATTTGAAGTAAAATCTAATGGCTAAGAAGTTAGAACATCCACCAAAATAAAAATAAAAAGACTTGAGATTTTGTTGAGTGTGAGCGAGAGGTGTCAGTCATGGCATCAAAATCAATTACAGACAATTCAAAAAGTTGAGAAAAGTATTTATAATTAATATTAGAAAGGGGCAACATAAAATCCTGCCACACCCCTAACCCCGTCACCGGGTATAAAAGAAATGTTGCAGAGAAAGAAAAGCCAAAATGGAACTTCCCGATTCTTATAGTAGTGCAATGTTAACGTGCATGCAGTGTATTTACTTAATAGAGTAGAAAGTTAACCTTAGTTGTGC
>JANLJB010029571.1:0-16120 GCA_026212285.1 Bursera cuneata
TATATGTATCTATTGACATCTACTTTTGGAAATATTATTCTTGATTTAGAAAATAGGCACATCAAACTTTGATTTGGCATTGGTTTCATTATGAATTTTTTAAGATATTTGTTGAAAACTGAAAATTTTACTATTCATCCGAAATATGTGAAAATTCTGTTGGCATTTGTTTCCAGATACTTATCATTTTTCTTACAAACTAAAGATGTTAAGCTTTAATTTGCCACTAGTTTTGCTAAAATTGGAAGTGAAATGAATTTTTGATGAATTTTTAAAAATACCTATCAGAAACTAAAATTCTCACTATTTACCCCAAATAATTATGCATTTTTAGAAAAATGTGCCTATTGAACAGTTTTCTTAGAAAATTAATTTTTGTACCTTGAAATAGACTCAGTGAGCTTTCTTTTTTAAGTCCTATCACGTTTATAATAGTTTTGTATAATTTTTATGATTTTTTCAAATTTTACTGCAAGATCTTGGAATTTCCTTTTTCACAGCTACCCATTGCAAAAACTTGTGCAAACTATATCGTCTATGAGAATGTATTGGCAAACCAATATGTTTATTTTATTACCCATTTATCAAGCTTTCACTTCCAACTGATTTCACTCAAATTGAGTTTTTGTATAATTTTTAGTGATTTTTCAAATTTGGAAGTAAGCTGTTGAACTGTGTTGATTTAGATGGAAGTTGATGGGTTGAAATATGGAAGTTAATTTTTGTAGACTTGGGAATATGTAGTTTGAGTATAAGGATTGTATTGAAATGAAGGTGAATGTGTTGGACCTTAGATAGGTCACTATGATATGGGTTCAAAGGGAACATGGGGATAGAGGTTCCGGTGTTAAGCCTTGGATAGGCTGTTGTGATACTAATCTAAGGAAAACACTAAAATGAGGAATTTAATCGTTAAATGTATATTAGTAAACTTGCTCTTAGGTGAGAAATTCTTAAAGCAAGAAAATTCTTTAGCTAGTCTTTATTTTTTGATGATGGATAAGGATATCACATGGGTGCTTGAATCCCAAAGTCTCCACATAAGGGATTTTAGGGCGTTACATCCCATCTCTCTGTTTTATTTTATTTATTTATCTTAGTGGTTGACAGATTGAGTAGCGATGTATAAATCAGTTAAAGCTATAATGGCTAGTGGATTAAGGGTTGGTAGAGACAAAATTGAAGTAAGCCACCTTTTATTTGCTGATGACACTATTTTTTTCTCAACGGAAGATAAAACAAAAGTAGAGAATATTCTCAAAAATATTAAATGCTTCAACATTTCTTCAAGCCTCAAAGTTAATTTGTCTAATAGCATTATTATGGTGATTAATGCTTCCCAAGACAAAATTAATCAATTCGCTCCTAAATTTGGATTGTCAATTGGCAAATTGGCCCCTTATTCACTTAGGTCTTCCTCTAGGTGGTAATCCAAAATCTAACAACCTTTAGGATCCAATGGTTGAAAAAAAAAGATTAGGAAGTTGGAAAAGATCATTTCTTTTGATGGGATGAAGGCTCACATTAGCCCAATCTATGCTCTCTTCTCTACCTCTATACTTCTTATCTTAGAGGAGAGTAGGACTAATGAATTGCCAATCTCATTCTCTTAAAAACTACCCAAACACAGGCCTGTCCCAACATTTAGTCTTGCCTCCCAACATTTAGATAAGATACCCAACTATGTATTATCCCCGGCGTGTTATGTGTAGATAGGTTGCGATGAAGAGATAAAAAATAATCTCTTCCTTGATTGTCCAATTACTTCTTTCTTCTGGTAAAAAGCTTGCAAAGAAGCTAATTTTCATTGGGCAATTTCATGGTATTGTTCATCGCTCCTGGCAGAGCACACTTAAGCTTTATTTAAAAGTAAGAAGGCCTAACCTCTTTGGAAGTATGTTGTGTTAGCTCTTCTTTGGGTGATATGGCGTGAAAGAAATAGTAGAATTTTTTTAAGAGATGAGAACGGTTTATTGTGGGACAAAATCAGATTTCTTTCCCTCCTTATGGGCTTCATCTTCTCTAGAGTGCCAAGAAACTTAACCGTTTTTTATCACGTTCGTCAGGATAGGGTTTTGGGTTGATCTTTTCCAGACTAAAGATATGCATGCTACCCTTCAAACACTAAAATAAAAATATGCATGCTACCCTTCATTGAAAATCTCATCCTCCCATATTTTGGTACAAACAGCATGATAGACAAGGCCGAAAGGTAACGAAATGGGAAGTGCAGCAAGTGAATTTGTGTGTGAATATTCATTCCACCACTCTGTTGAAGCTCTAGTTGTTTGTAACAAGTACTAATAACCAAGGCCAATTGACTCCAAGAATTATGATGCATAATGGAAATACTTGAAACTAAGAGATCAGTGGGGGCGGCCATGCTCATGCCCCAAAATGAACTTATCAAACCAATGTTCTTAAATTAGAATGGTAAACTATGCTATCAGAAAGTATTCAAGGTATAAAAATGTTCTCCCACAAAATTACAAACTTTCAATCGCCTGGTTTGAAAGGCTGGGACAAAATCCGTATTCCTGTGAAATAATAAGGGTGGGAATAATCTAAATTCTATGTTACATATCCATCACCTGGAGGTTCATCCTTTACAATAGGATACAACATTTTCTACCAGCCCGATGTGAAGGAAATCTGTTGCGTCACATTATTCACCAGAAAGGCAACGGCAGTCTCCTCGGGCTCTCAATATGTTTTTAAAATTGATAATCTAACTCTATGGCTCTTCATTCATGATAATTGTATTATAAAATGAGTTCAAACAAAAACAGTTAACACTAAGCAAATCCTAATCATCTCCATGTCGGCCTGCCTTCCTCCCACGAAACCTGGTACCTGATTTATGTTGCCCATCCGATGTTCCCATACTTTCTTCATCAAGTCGGGGCACAATTCTTAATGGATGGGCTTCTGTATTAAAAACCCATTCATCTAATGGCATCACTGTGGGGGGTGAGAAAAGAAGATACAAATACTTAAGTGTCTCCGCAAGAAAGAAACTCTGCATCATGTTGTCTTTGTCGCCGGTATTAACCTAAGAACAAAACAGTAAGTGATAAATAAATAACCATATGTAGCAGAATAAAATTCTAAACTCAATCCACTAGAACAAAAGTCATTAATTGACATTTTCATGTCAAAAAAAGAAATGGAAAATATGATCTCAGACTCTGTGGGGAATGGATGTGATTGGCTATCCAAGGTATGATGAAAAAGGGGTAAGAATAATAACTCTGACGAGTTGTGAACAAAAAGAGTTTGCGAAGGTCACTTTTATTAGGTCAGCTAATTATCAAAAATTAATAGAGTAAAACTAAATGACAGAATTCAATTATCAAAATTAAGAGGGTATAACAGCAAACGGCAAACAACATAAAAGAAACTAATCACATCATTGCAAAAAAATTAATTGATAGATCACCAAAACAATCCAAAGGATTTTCCAAGTTTCTAACCATGGCATTGCTAACATCAACAACTACTAGTGCCTCTTAAGCAAGATTGCTGAACACTCAAACATGGAACATCCATCAAGATAGATGTCTCTTATGAGGAATCATAATTAGCAAAATCTATTCTAACTGTTAACTTAAGCATGAGATAGAACATACAGTAGCACTGATGTATTTAATTTAGCTTTGGTGTTATTTCAGGTTTCATGAATATGACCTCAAGTACACAGGATATATAAAGAAAAAAGAATGATGTAATGCTTGCTGGTTTGATGTGGCCTTACATCTTTCAAACCAACATATCCCGACTCTATGCGGGAGTTCTTTTCAAATGCTTGAAATATATTCCAAGCCCACTCCTTGTATGTCTTGTTGCCAGTTAAACGCCAGAGGTAAAAAAGTGATTCAACCGTCTCTGGCCTCAATATGTTCCATGATGTACCCACACTCATGTCCTGACAATATGATGTATGGCATACTGTTAGACAGAAGAATTTAATTCATTGTCTAGCTGACAATAAGGATATCTAACCTGCCCATCATGAAAGAAATAGTTCTCTCCAGCCAATTTTGTTGGCGTTGACTGGTAAAAGTTATAACATGTCCATGCAAGCTGCCCATAGAAAAAATGAAACAAAAAAATCCAGTCAAAAGCGAAGAGGATTATTTGCATCACCCTACTTTCTATAATTAAAAGAAGGTACACATAAATACACTAATAAAGGTCTGGATCATTCCACAATCTAATTAAAGTTGGCTTCAACTCAGGATTTGATTTCTGTTTTTTTCTCTTCACCAAAAGACTTAAGAGGGAAAAAATAAAAAAGAAGAAGAAAATAAATTAATACAAGATTCATACAAGACTGTCCCGGCAATAGTACATACATTCTTACACTCAAAAAATTTTAGGTGTTGGTCATCCACTGTCCAATATTATGGTCAAACAGCACTATTTAAGAAAATAAATCACTTTCTGCAATACCTCTTCTGCAAGTGAAAGAAATTTCTTAGCTTCACTAGGCTCATAACCAAATGATCCTAAAGCCAGCATTCCAGGAGCAAAGCAAGCTAATTCATCCATCTGCATATATATTGAGGGTCAAGAGACCTATCAACATCACCTAATAAAATAATAATTCCAATTACAGTAATGGCCAATAAAAAGAAAGAAAATACCTTGTCTGTCAGTGAATTTCCATTCTTCTCACAAATGTATGTGAAAGATGATGGTGTTGTTCTCCTAACCAAGGTTAAAAGTCCTTTCATTGATATCTCCCACATGTCTCTGTTTCCAAGATTCCACAAGAAAACTTCAAAATCAAGAAATTTAGGAACAAGGGAAGTTGAAAACTTTAGAGAGCGGAGCGAATTCTGCGTATTAACTAGAATAAGATTGTAAACAACTAGATATCAACATATAAAATCTATCTTGCAGCAGTTATCATTCTATCTTTGCTGAATCCAAGGCAATTATGCTCTAGAAAAGCATTTGTTAAAATCTGCCTTGAAATACAAAATTTTAGTAAACCGTTCTACAAAACTTCTTATACTTTACATATCAGAATTATACAGAGCAAGCTACTACTGGAAAAATAGAAACATATATATTATGCATTCATTACTGATTCCTTGAGATATCAGCTTCATCAAAGAAGACAGCTACCCACTATGGGGCGGTATATCTTTTCTTTCTCAAACAGATCCCAGGGAAAGAAAATTTTTCTTTTTCCTATTATTATTGCTGGCTTTCATATTAAGAAATAAACAGAAAACAAAAAATGGTGGAGGAATAGAATGGATTATGCAGATATAACTGCAAAGAAATGCTCATTAAATCTCCTCACCTATAAGGCCTCACAGCTGAAGTTTTGTTCCCTTGAATCCAAACTTTGAGTAAATATTCATAGAAGCTGCAATGATTCTTAAAAGTTAACCACAAATTAAACAAACTTACACAATTATACTCATTGACTTACATCAAGATGTGGACGTAGCAAGTAGCTAATGGTCACAGATAAAGAATTCAGCACCCAACAAAGATCTTATAAATCATACGAAGTTGAGTAGTCCATACCTATCTCCCATGGCACCAAAGGTTATGGTTGAGTATGATCTAACACCTCTGTTAGGATTAATATAGATGGGCAGTAAACCATCCTCTGGGAACGTTTTATTAAGCTCCACTATAACCTTCTCGACCTGAAAAAACAAGCAACCAGTCAATAAATTTCAGTAAATGTACACCCAGACATCTTCATCACACAGAAAAGTAAATCTTTCATGTCTTGCCCTTGAACATATTTGGTCTAAAATTTAACCACTCGAGTGCAAAGGACATCATCAATTGGCACTAGTTTATACACATTATATGAGCAGATTTTAACAAAATTTGATGAATATCACATTTCATCAAATGGTATGTTTATATTACGAGTGGAATATACCTTCTCCTGATACTTTGGGTCCCCTGTCCTTTGTGAAAGAGCAATGAATTCCAGCTGCTCTGTGCCAGAATCTGCTAGAATGCTGTCACCCTAGGGAAAAAGATATAATGTAAAAACAATTAAATCAAAAAATCCTAAATAGAAGTGTGTGAAATTGATGAAAGATCCAAGAGCAGTCAATAAGTCACAAAAGATAGCTGCCACAAATGACAGAATAATGTATTTTTGGGAGTTATCAACAGACAAAATTTTGCAAAGTCAAAAGCGTCTCTAGTCTACAGTCAGAACAATGAACCCTCAGAATCTCGTATTAGAGTTGGTTTGACTGCCCTAACTATGGCAGAATATTTCCTTAATGAACAAGATGTATTTCTGTTTATCAAGAATAATGCAAATACTTTCTATATCAAAACAAAGAAATTTACGAAGATAGTCCCAGGGAATCTAATTGTAGTAATTAGATGACCAAGCAAAAGAAAATGTGAAAAAGAGTGTAAAATATATTTGAGAAGCTTCAAAAAAGGTAGAATGCTGGAACCTTAGAAAGTTTTTATTTTTTTAACAAGGCATAAAAATTTTATTAAAGAAGAAAAGCACACACATTATATTCAATGTAAAAGGTAAAAATTCACTGATCAAAAGGCAACCTTAGAAATTTAAAAACCACATTTAATTCAAGCTAGCCAAAATCCACTGATCAAAACAACAGGAGCTTCCCAAGCATATCAATTTAAGAGGTAAAAATCAAGCGAATGCACAAGTTATATTGGGGTCAAAGGCATTAAAATGGAACAGTATTAAGTACCATTTAGCAGATGGTACTATATTAACTCTTCTAAATATAATTCCAAAAATGATATTAAATTGAATAGTAGAAGTTAAAAGTCGACAACTTACGCCAGTCCATGAAGGGTTATGTGGATTTCCATGTGCCAAGTTAATAATATTAAAAGGAATTCCACTGCCAGTACTCCATGCAGGCAGCAATCTATCTGCAATATCTCTAGCCTTCTCAAGGAAAACTTTGTCCCCTGAAAGATCATATGCACTAAGAAGTCCACCTACAACTCTGGATATGACACAAAGTACAATAACATATCAGCAAAAGCAAATAATCCTTACCTTCCTTAAAGATCAATTCAAAACGAGACATAGCCCTTAACAGTTGTTTCACAAAACAAAAATCAACTATGAATTAAACCTGGTAACGCAACCTTATGGTTGTCTCAAAAACACTTGCTTCATAGTTCTTGTTAAAATCCAATGTGTCCGCAACCCAGCTGAAAAGAAGCATTTTAAATTCAGTAAGATTTCGGTATTCAATATTCAGTGATAAAAAACTATAAGAACTACATAGTACTACAAATACATAAACAACTGATGAAAAATTGGGAGAAAAACACAAGAAGATGAAAAGGGTAATGATTAGGATTTGAATGATGGAATTGATCAGACAAGAAGCCATGCCGTGCAGGATGAAACTGGTTTCTGCTAGATGAGTTTTGGAGGTATGATACCAAACATTCAAGAGAATATCATGAAAGGAGAAACAGAGATAGAAAAGAAAGCATAGGTCATGTATATTCAAAACATCACACCGCGGTTTCATTAAAGTGACTTGAACTGCTAGTTTCACATCTTAAAATTACCTCTCACTACTGCATGATCAATGATATAGGATGATAAGATAGCCCACATGAAAATGACTAATAAAATTTCTCATGAAACTAACCAAACACAATATACAATGGACATAATTACGTCATGTTAGTGCAATATAAAACCCAACTCACTGAAAATTACATGAACTCCCAGGAAATAACTTTCAAAAATAAAAATTAAAAGAATTGCAAAAAGAAAGAAAATGCAAAACAGAATCAAAAGGCCGTAGCTTGCAAAACCTCTCAACTAGAGGACAAGAAACGACTATCTTATTATTGACTTTAAAAATGGAGCAAATCGACTAATCCATAGATCCCTTGACCTTATATAAAATTGATTGTCTTACTCTAGTAACTCAATCAAACTAGAAGTGAGATTATTTTGAACCCTGTGGAATCTAACCTTTCTAACGCATTGTTGAACTTCCAGAAAGAAAAATATGCAAATAATCAATTAAAAGGATAGACGTGCAAAAATCATTAGCCAGTTTCTATTCCAAATCATCAACCTAAGTAAATGTGTGCTTGCGGCAAAGTTCTGTTCACCAGTTTAATCCAGACAGTCAGTTAAATTTGATGAGGTGATGCTTTTCAGTGACTTTCATTGGGATGAACTGCCATATTTTCCACATAAATGATTTTTTTTTCCCCCAGTAAATCAGTATAATTGTATCATAAACAATAAAATAGTCCTGAGAAAGAGCAAAGGAAAAATCTACTTTAATCAATCCCTTCCAAATTTTAACTTCGGAAAGTTAAAGGTAAGCTTAATTACTTTGATGGTTTTGAGAAACTTGGTATACGATGCAACAATAAGAACAAGAAAAAAAGCAGCTAAATCAAGTGAAACTCACTCTCTAGCTTTTTGGAACTCCTCATCTAGACCCATTATATATAAGGTATCAAGAGCATCTATAAGTGTTGCTCCAAGACCACCAAAGCTATTGACGCCATTCTTTGACTGCGGCTGTTAACAAAAATAAAGGAATAATAAAGAATAAAATTAGTATGCTATTCCTATGGCTTCACAATTTTGAATTAAAATCATAAACATATAGGGACAAATAAATTCCAAATTTGACATATTAAAGTAAGAATAGCTAGAAAATTAATTTATCTTCTTCTGGAATTGAATCCATTTGGCTTAGATGTAAAATTAGATTATGGGAACTCTAAAATCAAGAATTATATCACGAGTTGGTGGTTCTAAAATTTCCAAATTCTCCTTATCCCCTTACAACTTTTAACTGTCAAATGAAAAGTAAAAAAGAAAATCCAGAAAGGGACGTGAACTTTACAATCGCCATGTAAGCTTGCAGGTCTCACAGGAAAATTTAAATAAAAACTATTTTTTGATAGGAAACAAAGAACTTATATTAAATATCAAAAAGAGTGAACCAGATGTCTACATATACCAAAATGCATAGAGGAGACAAGATCTATAAAAATAAGTGTGCATATTCTGTGATACTATAAACAAAAATCAAAATCCCTAGAGGCAAAGACAAAACAAAATAATTAGCTAACATCCAAAACTATTTACACACAAATCCAGATTTTAACCATGTCTTTCCTTTTCCTTTACAATTAATAAAATTAGTTTCTACTTTGTTAATAAATAAACATGTAAAAAACAGAACCTATTAACCACAAATATGTAAGAGCTTGTTCGATTTGAAAGAGCATGGATAAGAGAAACAAAATTCCTTCTATTCCTCTGCACTCTTTGCATTTCGACATGGCAGATGGATTGAAATATGTGAAAATATTCTTCAATGGCATTATCAATCTCATTGAATAAGTAATGTTAATATATTTTATTGACATTTTCCTCTGATGCATTCGACTTATATTGGTCATTACTCATGTTGAGGATTTAAGTACAAACAAATTCTCAACCCAAAATTACAATTTCAAACATGTTGAGACAAGTAATGTTTCAACTTTATCTTGCAAACAATTACAATCAAGTGATGAATGTTGACTATTAAGTCAAAGTTAGAAGCTGTTTCAACTAATTTTTATGAAAGAAAAGGCAGATGGTTTAAAGAAGCTAAGAATTACTACCCATAATCCATGTCAATCTGCATCATATATCACAAATAATAAAACATAAGAACCAGATACATATATTAATGGTGTAATTTTTTTTTTGATAAGACATTAATGAATAATATAAACATATGACAAATTTGAACATACCTGAAGTTCATCTTGGCCCCATGCATACTTCTCATATGAACTCCATGCATGAATCATAGCTTCTTTTACTTTCTCTCTTCGCTGAATATCAATGGGATCATCTTCAAAAACCTTTTTCCCAGGGAGCTTACCAGTTTCAATTTTTCCAACTCCATCAATCTTTTCTTCAAGCTGAAAGAACGAAAAAAAAAAAAACCAAGTCAACAGTTAGGTAACACATAGAAAGCTGATCAAGAAGTTTAATTCACAGTACACAGCTCAGAAATTCAGCTTATAGCATTATTAGTCACCAAAATGGCATAAAGACAGACATAGAGAGAAATAATAGACCACTTTAAAGTAGATATCATTTTCCCTTCCCCACACCCTTCCCCCAAAAAGAAAAAAAAGAAAGAAATTAAATAAAAAGACAATAAACGAGGACATCGTACCATATTTTGTAATCGTGTAACTTCCTCATTTAACTTGGAAACTTCAACCTGCGAGTGAGAAAGAGGTTTATTAAGTATAGAAAATTGACACGCAATTCAACTTCAGGGGAAAATAACAATATTTAAATTATTGAGTAACCATTAAGGAAATCACCTCAAGTTTAAAGAGCCAAACTTAAAAAAAATCACCTCAACCTTAAGTCTTTCAGGTTATGCATTAAAAAAAAAAACGATGGAAATGCATAGTGAAATTTGTGAGAAGACAAAATCTAATCTTTTAAGGGCATCAAGCATCCTATTTTCAGCTCAAACTTGACTGTTTAAGAAAAAATTTTCTTGCTGTTTAGTTTCTGCTAGCTTTTATCTCTTTTACAACTCCTCTAAGCTTAGTAACGGTTTATTGAAATTCCAGGCATGCTCTCTTCTTCTTCTTCCTCTTGTTTCTATTGCTTCTTATGTATACCTCATGTATGTTTTAGTTGCGCCTCTATTTGGTTTCTTTACTAACAAGGAAACTCAAAAGGGTTTGAAACCTAAGTAACCGACTCATTTGAATAACATAGCAATGACTAAGGACAATAAATCACGTTACATACCCACTCCTCTCTTATAAGTTCAATCATTTGTTTTCACATTCGCATTTAAAAACAATCCTTCTAATACTTTCACCCTTACCTATTTTTTATTTTATAAATTCAATGTATTTGCAGAATATTTCGAGATTTTCATATTACATTAAAAGATTATAACCCAAACCCAAAAATGTTGGAATTTGAACTGTTCACTCTACGTGGGACCAAAATGAACTCCTTGCACGTACAATCACATCTATGAACGGTTCAGATTCTCTCCAATGTCGACAAAAGTTCCGTGTGATCATCTCATTAACATTTCAGATATGATCAAAACTCTAAACTCATTCTCCATCAAACTCAACCACCAAAATACAATAAACAGAATCACAATTCAAAACCACACTATGCATTGCATACAATAATCAAAAGATTCGTCTCCCATTTCTCATACATCAAACGCATTCAATTTCATACTATCACTAACACAACCTAAAAAACGTAGTTTTTCAACATGCACCGCAGCCAAACAAGGCATAAATGAACATATAACAATTTACAAAGTTTAATTTTATATTTTTCAAAAAATTGAAAGCAAGTACCTCATATTCTCTAACAAGAGTCTGGCGATCCCAAACAACCAAAGTAAGAGAAACGAAAACAATGAAAAGCAGAGCCAAGCGCTTAGGTCGCTTCAGATAATACGCCGGATTGCAGTACCTCCATGCGGAAGACGATGACGACGATCTGGTCCTGGCCATCCGATCGGATCTCCAGAGAAAGTGAGAAGGGAAATGGCGGATCTGTATGAGAATTTATGAAACAGGACAGAAGCGTTTGGAGGTCAAGCTCATAGTACGGTTGGCGAAACGGAGCGTTTTGGTTGGAAGGAGAAGACTGAGAAGGAGGTGGAGACGTGGAAATTCACAGGTGAGGAAAGTCTCGTCTTCGCCTTCGGCCAATTTTAGCGAGGTGAGGTGGACGGACTAATTACGAGTTGACACGTCAGCATTAATTAAGCTGTTTCTTTTTGTTTTCTAGTTTCTGTTTTTCTTGTTTTTATTTTGGTGGAAGCAATTTTTGGGTAACAAGGCTGAAAAGTCTTACCAAGATTCTCTCCGGCAACTGATCTTTAAATGAGTTTACTAAAAATTGTGATTGGTGATTAAAAAAAGATATATAAAAAAGTGAAAAAAATAAAATAATAAAAAATTGATAAATTATTAATTTTATCTTCATAATTGTAAAAATAATTTTAACATAAATTCAACAAGTTAATCCTTAATTAAAAATTTATTTTATAAAATTAAAAAAATTATAAACTCATGTTAAATTTTGTTCACAAAATCATATTATAGAAAAAAAAAATATAGAATCAAACTTTTTAACAAAAGTTTTTTTTATTGTAATTTTAATTAAATTAAGCATAGTTATTTAATTGGTTTAATTATATAAGATTATTTGTGAAATTATAAAGATTAATCAAGTACCAACTAAATTATTTAAAATAGGAGAATATCTATTAAAAAATAATTTCTTATATAAAAACATATTAATTATATTTTTTTAACGAGATATAAGTGGCATCTATTGTTGGAATAAATGTGTGATAGAGCATCACAATGTAAATGAATATTGTATATTCATTGATTAATATGGATGGATATGATTTAGTGTAAAAATTAATTTAAAATTAAAGGAAAAAAACTGTCACATAAAATTTTAGGCTTGGGTCTAGCTCAGACCTACATATTTTCCTCTAAGGCCTGACCCGACTTAACCTAACACTATTTTGGCTTGGCCTGGCCTAACTAAAACAGGCTAGACTTGGCTCGGCCTAACCCTTTGCCATATCTAGATATAAGTGGCATTTATATGATTAATTTCAAAATTTAAAACACCCTACTTGTACATCCTTATATTCATTAACAATTAAAATAATTCTTTTCCTTATATATGAAAAGTGCATTTAAAATTTTTTAATACTAATATTAAAAATATTATTAATACAAAGTTATCATTTTTCTTTTAAAAAAAATTATCAGGTGCAATTTCAAAAAGATTCCTCCAAGTTCTTAGAAAAAAAAAAATCAAATAAAAAGAATGCTAAACCCCTTTATGGAGCTTAAAATATAGAACTCATGTTTCTATTTATATCAAATGTTACAAACTAGTTATAAAAATGTTTTGAACTTTTTAAAAACATTTCTATTATTACAAACCAAACTATTCAGTTATACAAGTCTAGGATTATTACAATCCACCATGTTCTGCTTACAGTAAACTATCTTGTCTCTTTTACATGGTTTCTCAATTACAATATTGGATATAAAAATTGACATCTCATGGTTTTGCACCTAAAGATCATTCAATTTTGTCTATAATCTGAACTAAATATAAGTTTAATTTTGTCTAATTTCTTATGTTGGTGTGAGACTAATTTTAGACTAACAATATTCTAAAGATTTGATACCAAAATATAATCCATTTTAGTTAATTTTCTTTTCTAGGAGGCGGCACAAGTAAATATCAAGAGACTTAATAGTATATATAAACATTTTCTGGAAGACTTAATAGTATCATCATCCAACAATTTTTAACACTATTAAACCTAAAAATGTTACCAAAAAAATGGTTAAATTAGGTTACCCATAAAAATTTAAAAAACTAAGGGTTTTTAATACTTAAAAAATATTGGATGACATTAAAATTTAAAGATCAGAGACTATAATAATTACATATGTATTCTAATATAACATAGAACTTGAGTAATTTTTTTGGTACGTTAATTACATGGATCACTAAAACTAAATTAAATTATAAATTAACTATTTTTATACTATTTAAAGGGCCTTTCTTAATTGTAGTTTATTTTTGTTGATTGCCGAAAGTGTATACTCACGATGTGGAATGATATACAAGAAAGCATAATCAGGATCTACTACAGAAAGTCTCACGATACTCCAAGTCGAATAATGCTCACTATGTGCGGATCTTACTAGAATAATCACAATAATCTAAAACACAAAAGTCTCTATTGATTAGATCTAGTTGAGAGAGAGAGTTGTTTATCTTGTTCTTATTTTGTGGTGACTGAATTTTCTGAAGTAACAACTACTAGTATTATATTTCTCTTTATATAGAGGATATAATAATGACAGAATATTTAGGATCAAGTTACTTACTTTTAGAATGGAATCATAGGCCTAGAGATCAATCACGCAATTGGAAAGAGCTCTCTGAATCACAATGTAGATGCCTTATCTCTTTCTCTATTTTCTTTACTCTCTCTGAAACTTTTCTCTCTTTCTTCTCGTAAGAAAATAATTTGCACACACCCTCACATTTCTCGTTCATTTTCTTTTTTAGAGTTTTATGGAGAATATAAGAAGCACTTGTGCAGTTGCTTGAATCAATTGCGTAATTCATGTTTTCAACTGCTTCAAGCAATTGCATGGCTCCTTGGGTTGGGTTGTATGTAAGGTAACCCATCATGGGCGGTCCAACCTATCCAATTTTCCAACATCTTCCTCTCACATATGATGGGGTGTCGAGGAAGAACAAATAACAGAGAGAAAGAGAAAAATGACACTAAGTCATAATAGAGTCTTCATATGAGCAAATACATCGTGTGACCCATGAACACAATAATGTACAATGATATATGTACAAAAACTATTATTCTCAATTGTAAGTACTTACAAGAGATCTTCAAATTTTTTTCATTATATCCTAGACTTATTTTGTTATATCAGTTGTAGCATATTCAATCCCTTTATTAAGAACTTTTAACCGTGATATCCCATGTATCCACAATTTTATCAACTTTTAGTGTGGGTTATACAACTGGTCGACTAGTGAACACATGTGTTTGATGTAAGAACCTAAAAATAACTTTTCCTATCACACTCATGTCTTTCAGTTTCAAATTAATTGCTTTCTTAGACATGTTTTATAGACTGCATAGTGTTATAGCAATAGATAACATGCTAAAGTATCGATCATCAATTTAATGCTTCAAAACTTAGTAGGTCACATAGGATACATGTAGAGATTCGTCTTTTTAATCTAAATGAAATTGAAAATCTTGCCGAAACCATTTACACGGAACAACACAAGGGTTTCATAAAAAAGGGCCAATAGCAAAAAGTTTGCAAGTTGTAACAGTCTATTTATGGGCTTAAATAGGTATCACAGTCTTGGAACATGAGGTATGTTCAAATAATCAAAACCTATGATTTTCTTCAGAATGAAGATGAACCTTGTGTATACAAAAAGATCCAAGACAAGAAAGTCACATTCCTTATCTTTATTTAGTTGATATTCTACTCATTGAGAATGATATAGGAATATTGGCATCTATAAAGATTTGGCTGGCTAAGCTGTTCCAAATAAAAAATTTGGGTTAAACTAGCTATGTTCTTGGTATCAAATTAATAAGAGGTAGAAAGAACATAAAACTAGAACTATCTCAAGCTTCCTACATAGAGAAGGTCTTGAAACAATTTTTCAATACAAGACTCTAAGAAATAATTATTACCTTTTTGACATGGAGTCAAACTTCCTTGAAAGTAATCTTCCATGACTCCTTAATAGTAAGATGACATGAGACGGAGCCCATATGCTTTTGCAGTTGGAAGTCTCATAAATGCAATGGTCTGTACTAGATCGGATATTTGCTATACAGTGGGAGTAGTCAGTTGATAACAGTCAAACCCTGATCAAGAGTAGACTGAGCAGTAGGTGCCATTCAAGCATATATTAAAATATCTTCATAGGATGAAAAATTATATGCTTGTATATTCTGGAGGTGATCTCATACCAATTGCGTACACAAATTATTGTTTCTAATTTGATCTGGATTCTAGAAAGTCCAACTCATGATCGGTTTTCACTTTAGATGGAGTAGACATCATTTAGAAGAGAATAAAGCAATCTTGTATTGCTGACTCAACCATGGAGGCTGAGTATGTAGCATCTAAGGAAGTAGTGTGGCTCTGTATATTCTTGAAGGAACTCCAAATAGTTTAAGATATGGAAAAAGCCATAACACTTTATTGTGATAATAATTGGAATATGGCTAATTCCAAGGAATTGCGAAGCCATAAGAGTGGGAACCAGATTGAGCACAAGTACAACCTGATATGAGAGATTGTTTAAGGGGTGGTGCAGCAATATGCAAAATTCCTAAAGCGGATAATCTAGTAGATTCTTTTATCAAAAGTTTATCGGCTAAGGTTTTTTAAGGTAATCTAGAGAACTTAGGAATTATAAAGATGTCACATTCACTCTAAGGGTAAGTAGGAGATTGTTAGAGATATGTCCTTAGAGTAAAACATA
>JANLJB010029572.1:0-16129 GCA_026212285.1 Bursera cuneata
TTTAAAAAAAAAAAAAAAAAAAAAAAAAAAAAAAAAAAAAAAGAGCATTTACAATTGAAAATTTGTGCCATTCCAACCTAAAGATCAAATTGTTCACTACAGAAAGTTGAAGGCACAACCAAAAGTTGCAATCTCCCTGTCCACTCTTCGCCTGGCTTCAATGTAATAGGTTTCTCTATTGCTGCTCCATTGACGCATAGCATCTGTTTATATTCCTCATCCGCAAAATCTACCATTGACTTTGATTTCTTCTCCCATGGATTCCACACCACTGTACCCGAGGAAAAAAGAGTTATCAAAAAGAAGAAGGGCTAAGCAATGACAGAGACATAGAGAACCCCATGTATACCCATTTGCTATGTACTCTCATCAATAAGGATTCTTGTGGGCAAACTAATTTGGTATATATCTAGATTTCTACCTATAATTAAAGAAGCGCAAGTGCAGCTATGAGCTATGGGGTTATAATCACTCTAATAAATTGATCAGAATGTATAAGATGTCCCATAACACAATCGTTCCAGTTCTTTTCCCTAATTTGTTGGTAGCATATGAACACTAAAATATCATGCAGTTGGCAGCTTACCAACATCTGGCAGGCCTTCCTTTCTTATAACAAATGTTCGCTTCTTTTCATGATCAAGCACTGCAATTAGATTAGGACAACGAAGATAAACTCGATCCACCTGGCAGACGAAACAATAAATAAATTAACAAGCCTCAGCACCCAGATTGCATCAAAGAATAATACAAGATAGACAACTATCTTGTAATATTCTCAATATAAGTGAATTCTGCACTCTGCGAGACAAACTCAGAGGTGTATATGCCCTTACAAGCATTGAAGGCAGATTTACAGTAATGAAATTTCTTGTAGCATTAGCAAGGGAAGTTGTGACCAGAAAAAATAAAAAGCAACAAGTTATCAAAGAATCTTCAAATGGATTCTGAGTGGAGACGACTAAGAGGTACAACAAAGGCAAAATCTCAAAATAGTTGCGATTACCAAACTCGGTTAATCCATTCAATGCAAAATGCTCCATTATTAGAATCCCAATTTCTTTTAACAGGTCAAACTGAATAAAATCAAGACTTTACCTCAGATTCAAAAGTAATGGCATCTCCTTGCTCTGTGAAACGTTCTCTCTGACGAAGATTGTCAAGGTAGTCAACTGTCTCCAGCCCTTCTATCCTCACTTCACTGTGAACACATTTGTAGAATTTTTAATTTATAAACAGTCACTTTGATAGGCAAATTATACAAGTGAAACACTCTCCAACAGCCTCTTTCTGGAAGTTTCAAAAATTATTTGAGATATAGAAAAAGCAAAAGATATCTATTTCAAGTTAACCGCAAATAATATTTCTTACCTTATATCAGAAACCAACAAATATGTGTGATATGCAAAAGAGAAGCTAAATGGCTTGCCGTTGACGTTCCTGACTCGTGATATTAACGTCAGATCTCCATCTGCTGAAAGTGACACCCTAAGACGAAACTCAAAACTGAGAAGAGAAAATGCCCATTTCGTTAGTAACATACCATCTCTTGAAATTCACTGCACGACATAAAAATTTCTATCTACAATAAATTTCTGAATTTTTCAATACAAAAAATATTCAACCTTGGAAAATTACTTCTGAATAAAGAAATAAATAAATAAAATTTACAGCAATCAAAGTTCATACTTATAGGGCCAGCATTTCAGGTCTTCTTCAGATGGTTTGAGCAACAGATCAACAAAGGATTTTCCACTGAAATCATTTGGGTTCAGGGGTGGAGGACTTTCATCAATAGCCCATATTTTGTTCCTTGCAAATCCATGCTGCTCTAGCGACCCGCAGTTTCCAAACTTTACAAATTAAAATAATTACATCATTCTTTAAGGTAAATGATCGGTGTTGATATTAAGGAACACAAATAAAGAGATTACCTACCTGTGGGAAACAAATAGGGATTCCTCCACGAATTGCTTTTGGGGGCCTAAAAATTGCCTGTTATTAACGAAAGAAAAAAAAGAGTGAATTTGCTTTGTGCATCAAGCACATAATAAATTTGGGTTTTTTTCTATCCCAAATCCCGACTAACACATTTATAAACAACAACAGCAACCATAATGAATTTGACAAACTTTTTACAGTCCATAACATTTTATACAATTAATTTTGATCAATCTGTAAACAGTATATCTACAATTCTGTGTTCTAACAAATTTACTATTTCAAAGATTTTTCAGTATCTTAGTAAATGCATCAAAAAACTTAATCACAGTAAAGTTGAGTGAAACCAAATTTTATGGGTAGGCCCTGGTAAGATACAGACTCATTCAATATAAGACCTCTAAATAACCTCTTGCTGGGATGGTAAGTGACCCTGAAATACAAAATCAAGAAGAACTAGAGCCAGACCTTAGTACTGGTGAATAAAAGCTCTTCTCCTTTCTCATTCCTCCACGAAGTAACCTGTCCTCCATGCAAGCTAACCTTTAACATTAGAAATCAAAATGAAACAGTTATAAACAGCATTAAACATCATCTGTCATCAGCCACCCAGTACAAGTCCCTTTCATGTGATGATAAATCATCAAAAGGTCAAATCTTTCACTTCAGATTAAACCAACTCCCAAAAAAATCTCACCTTGGCTGAGGCTCCTTGTGCGTTTCGAAGAACGACCTGATCAATCCCATTCCAGTCTTTTGTAATCTCAGTTGCTGCTTTACAATCCCACACTGCTGCAGAATGCCCCATATTGCAAAAAAGAAAAATCAAAACTTTTCACCCTCTTTATACTCCAAAAAGAGTGAAATCCTCTATTACCTCTTTTATAACTTAAAAGAGATTGGCAATGACTTACAATTACTAATCCAAGAACGAAGAAGAAATAACCTCAGAAACACCGACAATGTAACGAATAAAAAGAAATTCAATCACTTTGAAACACCAAATATCTTGTGACTTGAACAAAAAAATCCCGACCACCGATTCTTTATCAGATCTAGAGAAGCTCAAGATAAGTAGAATCAATATCAATGACACTCTAGAAGCCCAGAACACTATCCCAGATACAACTAACACAAAAAAGTGAAACATGTGGCAACTGGGTAGGCCAACACCTATCTAATACCCAGAAACTTGTCTTATTTATAACATAATAAGACAAGTTAATCAAACCAAAAATATGAAGAAGTCCATGAAATCTGGGATTGAAATCATATGAAAAAAATAATCCTCAAAAATCAAAACTTTCTAGACCCAACCCCAAACTATACATTCAATTTCGAAAACCCAACTAAAGCAAAACTTCTTAATCATAATATCAAATAGTTCCCAGAATTAAAACTGAAGCGATGCTGAGGCAACGGCTGGAAGAGAAATGAAAGAGGAACACATACATTGGCTCTTTACTGAGAATTTATGGTAGTGTTAAAGCGAAGCAATTGTTTTGTGCAAAGAATTGGAGTATTATAATAGTAAAATTTAAGAATGAGAAACGGATTGTGAAAGTGAAAGCATGTGAAGAAGTGAATTAAATAAGAGAGAAACTGGTATTATAATTCTGCTGCAGAGATCTAGGACGTGGAAATACGAGAAGTAGATGGTCTCTGTACAAACGGTCAACAATTCAAACAAGGATTACAAAAAGACTTCAGATGAGAAACAATTGACCATCCATTTTCACGAATTGTTTCATCTCATGAGAGCCCCACACTTGACATGACACCCTCCCTCGCTTTAACGAACAAAGTAGACCTTTTACATATTATGTATATATTTTTGTAGTACAAGTTAGACTTGTTTTACATATTATGTATATATTTTTGTAGTACAAGTTAGACTTGTTCTTCAGTTTTCTTTGTTGTGTCAAATCTCAAATCCAAGACCATAGCGAGGATCTTCATCTTTTTGGGCTGTTATTGTCATCTGGGATGTGATAAATATATTAACTTTTTCTTCATAATTACAATACCATCAACCAATACATTGTTTAACATGTTAATCCATTGTTTATTTATTTCTCTGATTTAGGTTGATAAAAGTGATTATAACATGTAAAATTATCCATACACAATTTATTTTTCATAACTATTCATTGATATACTGTAATATATTTTCATCTTCTTCATTTATATTATTTTACCTGTTTATAATTCAAGTAATATTTTATATAACTAATTCATACTAATCTTTAGATGATAAATTAAACTGAAAGGTCAAGATGGTTTTTTATTATGATGTTGGAGATTCATGGGTAAAAAGAAATTCAATGTTGAGATTTTAATTTGATACTGAGATTTATTGAAAGGCAAAAGGGGAATTAGGTTGTGGTGGCTGAATTTGGGTCAGGGTTTGAATGATTTGTGCAGCCTTGGACTTTGTGGGCCACATGTTACTTTAATATTGTGGGCTTTTTTATAGACTGATCTAAGAAACCCACTCAAATCAAGATCATCATCCACGACTACAACAGATCAGATCATATCATATCATGTTTTCAGAAACAAAAAAAGTCAAATGACTCATCAAATTAAAAAGTTCGTTACATAACTTTACATATTATTATTTTAGGATGTTACATTGTATGAGTTACGTATTCTATTTTTTGTCCATTTATTAATGTTGTCCTGTACTGTTAAGAAACTGTCCAGTTGGGTTTAAGAGTCTAAGGCTTTCGAGGAATTTCATGATTATAGAACTACTTGCTGTGCTTGTGTGAAGGAAAATACAGTATCTCCGAATATTGAAAGAATTGTGTATTGGTAACCCAGTTATATGTTAGCTTCTAAACGAATGAGAGGTTAGATCTTTCTACCATAATCTAGTATGTATATGTTGTCAATTATGTTATATACATCGGCAATGGAAAATCGTCAGACTTGTGGCCCTGTTGGAGCCTTCACTAGTAAATATTTTCATGCATCGACCGAGTTTATAATTACAGTTTCTCAGAAAATCAAGTAATTTGTACTGGGCCTTTTACAGTAACGGTTTGTTGGCTTCTCAAATCAGGTGACTACTTGAAATCGTTTCTTGATTACAAATTAAATCCTCAAGTTCTCGCCTCTTCTGTAAATTCGAAGAGTTTTTATTGGCAAAATGAATTTTTATGAAAGCCAACTGAAATATCACCACATCAAGAGAGCTTAATTCTATAAAACGTAGGAAGGTTGAAGGAAAATAATAAATCACGCATTTGGCATTGGCATATTATACAGGAAGTCTACATCAGTAGTTAATAAGATTCCACATCAAACCAAATTACATATTATAGGTTCCATTTCCAACACCATCTCTAAACTGAATCACTATCTCTTCAATGTACATTACCTTTATAAAAAAGGTAAAAAGGGGCTAAGGGCCATCCCAGCACTCTGATTTGAACTAAAATATATCAGCTTGGCCATGAGAAAACCAACTTACATGTAAAGCTCCTCTCCTGGAGCCATACCAATCCTATTTAAGCTATTTAATTAATACCCCTCCGCCTCTGCTAACTGTTAGCAGTAGTTCTGGTAGTAATCATGCCAATGCTAGGTGACCAACACCTTAAAAAAAAAAAAAAAAAAAAAAAGGTAAAAATTACNCTAGGTGACCAACACCTTAAAAAAAAAAAAAAAAAAAAAAAGGTAAAAATTTCCAGATAAGCTAATTCCTTACTCAGCCAGCAGCCACGGCATCTGTCCTGGAACTCGTATCCAGGAGTTGACGAAGCTTGGCCCCCGAGTTTGAGTTTTTCTCTATCAGGTGACCCTCTTCTCCAACGTTATCTCTATCAACAGACCCCGAATTGTTGACTCTTGACAGCAGATTTTCTGTACTAATAGGTGCGACTCTCTTGTCATCAATGTTGTTCAAAACAATCTCTTGGGTGTGTCCCAGTTGCTCATTTTTCAGTTTCTCCTGTAAGTTGAACCAATTTATGAGTCCAGTACATGATGTGGCTAGCTCCCGAAAACATATCGAACAATCTCTCCTATCAAAAGAAAATAAAAATTGGACATAGGTTATACCAGTAGTGTAGCATTTTCTAGTCTTAGTTTCTCTGACTTCTCTGATAATTGATTTACTTCAGACTTGAGGGCCACATTCTCAGCATTCAAAGCATCGACTTTACGTGCTAGCTCTTCAGTCTCAGCCTACATGAGAGGTAAAAACATTAGCTCCAGATGGTAACTGTTAGTGAGGCATAAAGAGATTTAGATTTTAGACCACTAATTGAAGGTTAAATAACATAAAAGAGAACTTCAGCATCTCTTTTCTCTTACCTGCTTCCTTAACCTAGACCTTCTAGCAGATTCTCGATTAGATTGTTTCCTCCTCTCCCGCTTGAGCTCCCGATCATTCTAAGCAAAATAGAAAAAGAAACAGTGACCAATTATTAGCAACTGCTTAAGACAATTTGCTTACTTCGAAAACTGATTTTTTTTTTTTAATGCACGAGTGAAATGATATCAACATTTAAAACCAAGCCGAAACAAATCAAGGGAAGCAACATTCAACAAAAGTACCTGCATCCAGGTTTCAGAGGGCAAAACTGCACAAGGTTGTGGAACACTAGTTGGACTTGTCTTAACATTCATGCCAGTAGGATTTCTAAGCTCCAATGCTGTTGCCATGCCAGGAGAAGGTACAGGGTTTACAGGTTTCCCTGGAACACCAGCCACAGCAACAGTTGGACCTGAGAACTTGTCAGAAACTGCATTCACTTCCCCACCAGTAACTGGATTTGGCTGTGTCTCAGTTTTCCCATCCCCACCTGTTGGCATAGAGATTAAACAAAAGTAAACAATAAAGCCTAAAGATTCAAGTCGGTAGGGTCTCAGGGATCATTTATAACTATTTACTATTATTATTGTTGTAATTAATATTTGCCATTCGGCTCTTTCCTTTTATGTATTCAAAACTCTTTATACATGCTCACTACCTAGCTCCAAGAGAAATAGTTATGGTTAAAAGATGCAAAAGATTCGTTTCATAAGGCAACCATTTAAAAATCTTGACAGTTAGCAAGTAGCAATCATTTCACAGAACATAGATTATCAAATTGCAGGTCAATCTATTGTCCATAGTATCTAATGCTTGGTTAAGAATATGGTTATACCAACAGTTGGTGTTCCTTCCCTGCTTCTTTTCCTTCCAGCTTGGTCTGCCTGTCATAGGATGAGCAAAGAAGACGATTAAGATTTAGAGTTGCTATATGATTAACATTTGAATCAAATAGTGTAAATCACATCACATAAAGTTGTAAACAAATGGTCATGAGATAGAAGTCCTCACTTTTGTAGTATTTCCATCACTCCCATCACTTGAACCTTCAGTTTCACTGCCAAAATAATAATATTATTAATCTATCCATAATAGAGAAACTAGGAAAAACATTTCAACTTGTGAACCGGATGTGTGTTTGTGTATGTGTTTTCAACACACCTCTGTGACAGCCTTCGTTCAGCCCCATCCTCAGCGCTCTCAGTCTTACCATTGCCTATGGACATTGCAAGACTGTCAAATCCTTTTAGCTTCTTCATTAAACCTCGGTCTGAGTTTCCTGATGACTTTGTAGGTGCTTCTGTGCTCAAAGGGGTTATAGCCTGCATTATTGTAATATAATTAAATCAAATATCAATTTAATATACATAGAAATGAAAAACGACCATTTTTTCCACTGATGTTATCTTATACACCAAAACAGCCAAAATATATATATATAGAATTGCAAGAGTTTTTAGAGGAGAGATTTCGGAAGGGTCTACTTACAGCAGGTGATGGTGGAACCCCGTGACCAGCTGGATGTGATCCCTATAATTAAGGAAAAAATAAAGACACGACAGAAGATTTCAGTCAACAAAAGGGTGTTGCCACAATAAGTCTGTTAACCAAACGCATTGTAGGAATTATTATCATTTTGCACAAATAAGCTCTGAGAAATGCTTTTCCAGCAGGTTTCACAAGCCCAAACAATTCAAATAGCCACCAGGAGAGGTCACAAAAATACCATGAAGCATGAACTCGAAAATATCATCCCCACAGATAGATCTGATATTTAAAAGTGAAAAAGTCCCATGATAATGACTAAGAATGTAAACCAAATTGACAACTTACCAGAGGAACTGCAGCATGTGCATAAACTCCCCCAGGAGAGTAAATTGCCGCATAAGGCGCTCCATAAGGTGGCATCATCGGCTGAAAGAATTAATAAAGTAAATTAAAAAATTACCTTCTCCTGTTTTTACTTAATTCATCCATCAGCATAAAAATGAAGAAAGTTGCTCACAAACTTAATACAAGAAATAAAACTTACTCAAAGCTTTGAGTGATACCTGTGGTGGACCCCACATATAAGGGTGAGGAGCATGTCCAGATGCCACAGAGGAGTTGTAATATGGCGGAATAGCAACTCTCGGGCCATAATATGCCTAAAGATGTAACCCAAAAGAACAAAAAATTCCAAAAATTCCCATTTAGCAGCTTTATGGAAAACATTATAGTTCATAAATATGAAGGATAATAGTAAAAGGAAAAAGGGGAACTAAGTGGAAGCTTAATAGTAGATAACCTGCATAGCCGCCCAATCAGGATAGACATGAACATTCCCCTGATCCTGTCAACAGATTAATTTGACCAATATTTAGATACAAACCTCATAAGCAAACACCAAACATTAAATTGAGAATTGCTTTTTCCATTTACATAAAATCAGGTTTTTCTTATTCTACTTTCAACAAAGAAATCGCGCATATTTTCTCAGCTCACCGGTGGTGCAGGTGAAGGTGAATTATTATCAGACTTTGAGGACTTCCCATCGTCGTTGCTTCCCATGGCTGGGCACCAAACTGGGAACCTCAGTTCCTTCACCTGTCTTTGATAAATAGTTAGTTGCATCCAGGGTAAACATGTCGGATTGTGGCGGGTGAGAAAAAATTATACAACTAAACTAAACATCGTTTAAATTGCAACTTTTTGGAGCATTCATATACACATGAATTCCCATAAATCCCCACCAGGTAACACGAGACGGACACGAAAATTTCCCCTCGTCCACATCAGTAAATAATGGGTAAAAAGTATACCATTTTGTCAATAAGAAAATTCCTTGACATTAACAATTCTTTATTTAGAAAAACTATAACAAACTAAATTGCCGCCGTCCGTCCGGCTCAACCACAGACAAAATATCGTTAAGTACTTAAAAATAAATTCACACTCCGCCTCAGGCATTCCGAACGTCAAAACACAAAATTCCATTAATATGATAAGCTTCGTGAGGGAGAGTATTATTAACAAATTAAACAAATTCTAAAATATCATAATAGATTGAAGGCCTGAGAGTCGGAGTTGAGGGCAAAACTGTCTTTCCAATAAACCACCGATTTAAAGATAGTGACCGCTACAGGTGAAAGGACTATGAACAAATCAATCGCGCAAGGAAACTTACACAACTAAAGGACAAAAATACCCTTGAAACAGTATAGTTTTTCAGCAAGATTATTCATAATGTTTTTGATGCGTTCCATTAATTCAGGAAAAAAGTGTTAAGTGCTTATGATGATACAGTTTTCAATTTAAATTATTCCTTTTCTTCGCTTTTCATTAGATAAATTTCTCTGACTTAATTTCAGATTTGTTTGCAAAAAGCGTTTAATCGAGGAGAAACTCGTAAACAGAGGAAGACAAATTGGAGAGAAACCAGATAACTTCGAACTCTGATACTCTGATTACTGAGAAAATGCGTGACGTTCTTTCGCGAACAGGAAAACAACAAAAGCACTTTCTACTCTTACAGTTTCTGTTACATCCGTTTCTAAAAATAGAAAAAACAAGGCTCAATCTCTCAGAGGTTAGTTAAAGAGGAGTTTTGGCGTTCAGGTCCGCTTCAATTGTTCTAAATTTTAATTTCCTTCCCTTTCCTATATTTTCTATCCAACCAAACATCAACTAATCGTCATAATTTCACGACCACAACACTTTCTCATAAATTCATTCATTTTCTCATCAACTAAACAACAGGTTGTTACTTAATACATTAAAAAAATAATAAAAAATTGGCAAACAAATCCACTAAAGCAAAACTTGAGAATTTCTAGAAATAGAACTTTCAAATTTTGCATACCTTAGACTCAAGAGTAACAAATCTCTTCCTTTTGACCGCCAAAATCCAGAAACTTCAATGCTTAGAGCCTTTAAACTATCTCCAAATAGCAAGATAAGATTGTAAAACGCAGTTGAGGAAGAAAAACTCGAAACTAACTTGTCAGCCTCAGCATTTTCTGTCTCGACGTTCCCTCTCAAATAACGAAAGATCAAACTGAAAACTTTGGTTTTCTACAGAGAAAAATAAAAGAGCCAAGAAAGAGAGAGGAGGTGGTGAAGAAGAAGAAGAGGGAGGAGCGCCAAGGCAACATCCACGTCACCATACGCGTGTCGTATACAAGTACATCGTATATACGTGGGCAAAGTTGGTTGTTGAGTTGGCCCATCGGTAATCGCGCTGGCCATATTTATTTATGGCAATTTCGCTTGTCCCCTGAACTTTATAAATTATAAACCCCGTAATTTTAAAAATTCAGAAACACCCTATTATCTTTTATCAATCTATACCCACCTATTATTAATAAATTACCATTTTCTGAATAAAACTTTAAATTATATATATATATATATAGGGTCATGTTATTATGATTTAATTTTAGACATTATTTTTATAATCGTTAGTTCACTACAATCCATGAATGAGAAAAAAAATTAAAAAATAATTATTTTCATACAAATTCAATAACTCTTTCTACCATTAGCTTATAACAAATCAACATCTATAAAAACATTGTCTAAAATTAAATTTAAAATTAAATATCAATAGCTTAAGTTATATATATATATATATATATATATAAGTATGCTTTTTAACTACATTAAAAATATGTTTTCACTCGTTGATGAATGCAATTCATCATAATTAACTAGTAAATTGCTCATTGAATAGTAAAAGGACTCCTGAACTAATATGAATTGGGATTATCAAATTATTTGGTCTTAATTTGTTGATTGGTTAGCAAAAACGTTAGGAATTAATCAAATTTTAAGATATGCCATTTAAAATTGGTTATTTATGTAAACATCATTTCTTGAAGGGGTAAATAAAATTGTCAAAAGATGGTTATGGGTTTCTTTTAATTATGAAAACTGTGGGGACTCATTGAATTACCTTAAAAATTGGGGGGAGACAAGTAGCCCTTTTATTTATTCCAACGTCACCTCTACCGTACACGTGTTCGTCACTAACTCGATCTACGCGTCCTAGCAAAGGGTCCAACCTATTCCACCCGTCATGTGGCATACGTGGTTCGTTGCAATAAATTTTTTTATTAGTTTAATAAAAATTTAACTAGAATGAATTGGTCCTTTGGAATCCACGACTGACGACTAGCCGAGCCAGTCAGTGCCGAGCAATATGGGGTCCAAAGCCACGCTTGCTCAATTCTTATTATATTTATTTATTTGTTTTATTGCCGTCTGCTCTTTTACAATTTTTACTCAATTAATTAATCAATTAATTTAGAGTTTCCTACTCTACCTTCGGCTTTTGCCAATGATTTGTCAAACTTCTTTTATCTAAATAGAATATCTTCTTATTTTTCTGCAACTTTTTGTCCATTTTGTAAAGAACAAAATTTGATTACTTGTTAGTGTTCAATCTGCCCTTGAAACATCTTAATTTTTTTTATCATATTATAGCCATACGTTAGCTTCTCTTTGGAACGAATAGATTGTAAACAAATAAAAAGGATCAAAATGTTGTAATAAAAAAGTAAGCACAAAGTGATAATCTCGCCATAACTTAAATGCTGATTGTGATACAAATCGAGTGGATGATCCACCAATGATTTCCCAACTATTTGACAACTTTTCAATGTGTGTAACGGAATTAAATTAGGGTCTAATTTCGTGTTTTATTGAATAATATTATACATATTTAGACACGGACCCAGCATGCTATCAAACATATTCCTAATAATTGCATGTTAAATGCTTCATTGTCAACGTGTCCCGATAAAGCTCAATAATGTGTGTTAATCAATCCATTTGCAAATAAGACATCATGCGTGAGACATTTTGAAAATAATTACTAATAATATTTCTCAAAAAAAATATGGATAATGTATTTTTAGTAATCCAAAAGTCTCTTAAATTGCATTTCAATCAACTGATTTGTAAATATGACTACTTAAATTAATTGTCTTAAGATTTGGACATTCTATAATCACTTTAAACCAATATTAAAAAAACTATCTCAAATAATTTAATTTAAGATGGTCTTAATACGTGATATATAAAAATTAAGTTTATAGGTTTTAACATACGTCCTTAGATTACAATATAATTTATTTTAATTAAAAATTATAGTTATATATTAAACAAGAAACCAACAATTAATAATTATGGTAAAAATAGGTTAAATTTTGAAAAGCACTAAGATTATGAAGCAATTTAAAATATTAATAAAAATGACTATAAAATAACAATTATATATATATATATTATTTATCGGTTTCTAATGTTAGGATGACTTGAAAAAGAGTTGTCAGTTTTAACTTTTTATTTTGCTTTTGCTCTATAATATTGAATAGTTTTTAATAATTTTTTTCTTCTTAGATTGTCGAACCTTTAAGACTTATCGATCTCTTAATTTGTGACCATGGCATATAAATTTTCTTATATTATTACTTTTTCCAAACCATCTCTTTTAACTTATTTAGTTATTTTGTATTTTTTTACATTTTCTCGTGAGAAAAAGCCTTATATACAAGATTCACGTAGTACTTAGTTATCAGCACAATTTTGCTTAATTGGCTTTGTTCCTCTATCAAACCAGTTTTTACCGTTTACACGGTTAAAGCCTAAAAGAAGCCAAGGCAAATAGCAAATTCAAGTTTAACATGTGCTGGCTTCCTGCTTCTTTCCGACGCGGATAGCACTCCATGTCTGACGCACTTTGTTTTGACTCGATTATCACACAATTTCGATCCCGGCCGTCCCTTCACATTGCTGATTCAAATGCACTTTTCCAAATCACCTCACAAATGGTCCACGTGTACGCTCACCAATCCACCACCACCACAAGCATTAATAAATCAGTAACAGGAAATATATATTTTAATTCAATTATGGGGGCCACCACTGACGTTAACATATCCAACGGTTGAAGATAGTGAAATCCGACGGTGCACAGCTAGCCACGCACCTAGATAAAAGGGAGTATCTCTGCCAACGAGGCCTAGCTTGGATTGAAAAAGCATCAAAACACGTACTCGGGAGTGGTCCCCACACATGTCGGTCGCGTGTGTGGTCCGGACACTGACGTGTCCCAAGCAGGTGGACTCAGAACCAGGCGGGTCCCACAGGCAAGAGAGGTTGCGTAGCCAGCTCATGTTTCACATCCCCTTAAGACTTTCTAGAGATTTTACATGACCCACTTGTCATTGCCAGATCTCCACGTGGGAGACTCCACGTGCCCAACAATTATTGGATGTACTTGTTCGTCTCAATTTTCAACAAAATAAAAATAGTAAGAACAACGTGCTCTTGGTGATATTTTTTTGCATCTCAATTTGATGTACTGTAACTTTTGTTAAGTTCTTAAATAAATAATTCAAAACATTAAGAATTTTTGCAAGAATATGATGCAATTGATCTGTTATATATACATAATAAATTTGCTAATGGATTTATTTAGGATTATACATAAATTCGTGTTTTGACTAATTCATATAAAACTTAACAATTTCGATTATTTCAACTCGTTTTCTTTCTACAATAAACAATTAATATCTTAAAAAAAAAATCGCTTAAAATGATAAAGTGATATCTTTGTTATGTAAGCCAATGTCGGCCCACGTAAGGGGAAATCAAAAGAGGTTGGTGATTTGATGAGTTTTGATTATTGGGAAATTAATGTTAAATTTAAATAGGTTATAAGTAAATAAAGGGCATATGCACATGATCAAAGCTCGTACTTGTGCCGCTGTTAAAATGTGTAAACTAAAATCAATACAGGTTCACGCATGGTCTTGTAAGTTGTAACATTATATGGTTAGTTGACCTACTAGGTTCTAAATTTGGTATTTTCTAATTTTAATTTAAAAAAAGTATATAAAGTATTAATGTATAAAAACAGTACTAGTATTCATAATCATATGTACATTCTTTGTCAGTTATTGTTTACTGTATCACAGTTTTGTTCTTGAATTTTATAATTAAAAATATCTCAAACTGTTTAAGAAATTTATAGGATAATAAATTTTATCTTTATTTATATTTTATAAACGATATGGATGTTACATTGATATCATAACATATTTAAGATGAGATTATCATATTGAATTTTAGTTTAAATTTGAAGTTTATAAATATAATAATGGATTTTGTAGTATAATTTGACCACATTATTCTTATAAATAATTATAAGGGTTATCCTAGCATTGTATTGAGGAATAAATAAACAAATCACAAATTGATTAAATAAGAAATTCAATGTCACTTATTAACAATTAAATATTTAGCAAAAAATATAAAAGTAAATATTAAGGTAATTATATACTAATTTTAAAGAAGTTAACACAACACAATAAGAATGGATTTAACACTACTTTCTAATCATATATATTTTTTGATTTTATGATTACACGAAGAGCAATCAAAAGACTGATCCGTTGAATCAAAATGTAAAATAGTTTTGGATGAGAATATTGATGAACAAACTTATACAACATTCTATAAAAAAAAAGAAAAAAAAAAGAGAAAAAATAGTTGTTATTTACGGGTGATGACGTCAGCTATAGTGGGTTGTTTTAATGGGAATCAAACCAACTTTAAGAAATAAAAGAGCGCATGTGACTGGGCCTAGTGGGGTGTGACGTAATCGTTAGAAAGCCACGTCAGAGAGGAACCTGGGCCGTCGATTTGTAGGCTATATCAACGGCGATGCGTGTTTATCGGTGGGATGAGAAAGAGACATGTGACTGGAGAAATCTGACGTGGTAACCTCTTTTTTAATTTTCTCTAATTTTTTAAACGGAGATTAATCAGACTGAGCATTGTTCCCGACAACGTGACGTGTCTTGCAGGCACATGGTTTACTACGCAACTTAGGTGTGGGTCCCAGTGACGTGGACATGAAGAAAATGCTCAGATCGGATCCGACTATGGTCAGAATGAAAACTCTTTTTTCGGTTCGATAAATATCCTTGCTTTGATCCCGTATTAACGGAAATGCCCCTGTCCTGCCGCTTTTTTTGAAGTTTTGCCTCTGATCTTTGTCCCGTTCACACTTTGTGAGTTTGAACAATCCAACCCATTGTTGAGTATCGTGAGGAGGACTTAGAGAGACTTATAAGACTCAGCCAGTTAAGTGGCAGTATTATCTTTTTAACATTATTTTAAAATATTAATCCGATAATTTCAATTAATAAGGTATTAATTATGATATTAAACTTATTAATATTCAATGAAAAGTAAATTAGGGAGGGTTGAAGAGCCTTCCTGATATATCTGGCCCGAGTTAGAGTCCGTTTTACAGCCTATCACTCTTGGGCAACTAAACGAAGTTAGGCAGGACCAAGCCCATACCAATACGAAGGTTTGTAAACGAAGAGATGCCATGGACAGCTTTTGGGTCTGTGGCCATAACCATGGGCCACAAACACATAGTGTCCATAACCAGAACTCTTTAATTCATGCCTATGGGCCATCCCCTTCTCTTCTTTACTCACTTATGTTGTCTTTCTTTTAAAAAAGGAAAAAAAGAAAAAAAAAATTGTCAATCCAGATTTGAATTGGGATGTCAAAACAGGTCAGATAATTAAAATGGTATTAAAATTAATATAAAAAATATATAACACAAATATATGACACGAAATAATTATTATAATATTACAATAAATATAAAACATAATTTCATATTTGCTTGAAACTTTAAAATTAAGGTCTATTAATTTATGTTGGACCAATTTGACATCTCTAGATTTGAATAAATATGTTACCTAGAATAACAATGTTTGTTGGGACAATTTCAAATACTACCCTCGTATTTTGGTCTAATATCAGGCGGAAAGCAAGTTTAGAATTTTAATCAACAAG
>JANLJB010029573.1:0-16132 GCA_026212285.1 Bursera cuneata
CCCCCCCCCCCCCCCCCCCCCCCCCCCAAAAATCTTCGTCACTGCCTACAAAGAACATTTAATTATAAATTTCTTTATTCTAGATGTAATTACAAATAACGTATTAGGAAACAAAATGAATATTCTTTCATGGGTTAAAGCCTTGAAAGTGCGTAGAAGTGAATTTTCAGGTGAGAGACTCCCGAAACGAGGTCTGGTAAGACGTGCTGCTTGGCTTCCATTCGTTAAGGCTAAATGTCTTAAGAAAGATGATCAAGTCATCATCTTCTCATCCCGCGATATGAAGATGAAGCAGCAGCTGGTGTAATGCAGTACAGAATTGTTGCGAGGAAAAATATTAAATTATTCCGCAAAGTTATAAACGTTGAAGTCCGATGAGGATTTCATATATATAAATATATAAGTGCATCGTGAAGTTGCCAGATGAGTTTTAACTTGTTGAAATGGTAAGTTCTGTGATGAGTAGTAGCTATATGTAAGCCTTTTTAGACTTCGGGTATATGATCAAGAAAATATTGTCTGAAAGCCCTTGTTGGAAATTCCAATCTTATTTTAGCATTAGTTTGGGATAAACCCTTTAAGAAGAGCTCCATGTATAGATAACAAGTACATTATCTAAGAACCTTTCTTTAGGTGATACTTCTATTAGTTTCTATATATGCCCTTTATATATATAGAGTTCAATCTTTGGTTTATCAGAAAAATATTACAAGGAACACGGGAAATTAAGTACATTAAGCAAGTGAGATACTCTAGGCTTCAGTAGAGAGAGCATGGGAAAAGTAACCAGAGAAATTGTAACCCCACCCCTTTCGTTTTCATTATAAATTATTGTCAACATATAAAATTGCAGCTTTCATGATTTCTTTTTTAATGATTATTTATTGGAACTCTTTTGCAAATTGTATCTCGAACCTTTTCTGTCCGCTCTTTTTGTATTCAGCACAAGAAGCACGGAATCTCTAATTCTGTTTGCTTCTCGGTTCTGGCGATCATAATTAGTCCAGAAGAAAGTTAAAATAAAGAGATTAAAAAGTATGTACGATTAATTATTCGGAACTTATTACAAGAATTCATTTCGAAAGCTTATTTCATTGGAAAGGTTGAATATGATGATGATCATGTGAGTGGACCTGGCTTCAAACAAAAACGATTTTTGTTTGTCTCTTAGTTAAGGCTTTAACAGATCATATATATGCCCCCAGTCAGTCCGTCAAATGCCATCAGCGCAGATCCAGCTGCATTTGATAAATTTTTCAGATTCAACTTTATATATGTCCCACTTCTTCTAGAACTACTTCGAATTATCTATGTCTCTCTTTCTTCTTAAAAAAGAAGATTAGATACGCTGCAAACGGACCATTTAATGTATGAAGTAGAGGGTTTATATACGTCCCCTTGCACGAGGGCAAACCCTTTATAATAGACGAAATGGTGGCTACAAACTCTTCTTTTTGGTAAGAGTTTAACATGTGATTGACAATTACCCAAGTGCAACTTTAATAAAAACTATGCATGGCTTTGTTTCTATTATTCGCTGGTAGTACTTCTTTTTGTTAAGGCAATTTATTATATATATATATATATATATACACATTCTAATCAAATTTGTGCATATTGTCAACTTCAAACCTTCTTTACCAACCAAAAAAAAAGTGTTACGTGAAAAATCAATCACTAATTTCAAAGTAGAAAAGGTTTTAACAATGGTGAATTGATGAAAACTTTCCACTTAATAAGGGATTATTTATTATTTTTTTTATTAAACAAACTCAATTCTTAAACTAAAAACTCAACATTTGAGTGCCATGACTGCTATACCAGCTCTTCTGCTCAAGCTCAACCATATATGCCAAGCTTGCTGCAGGGGAAACAGTAGCACAAAATCACATATATTAGAAACCCAAATGCTCAGTTGATTGTACCACTCTTTGCTTTTACTATGCTTTTTACTTGGTTTAACGTTATGCGTTAATAAACAAAGATATTGATTTTATCTTAATGATGGTCTTTTATTTATTTTTATAAGAGACGGTGATATCTTTTACGATTTTAGAGACAGCTGGAATGGAAAAGGGACTTGAGGCCATGTACAATACAGCCAAGACAAAAAGTTTAAACAGGTACAGTTGAAAACATTTCGAGTATGTTTTCTACTTTAATAAAAACAAGAGATGTGAGTGAGCTCAAGATTCGCAACAAAAGAGATTCGTTAATGGAAGTGGCAGTGCTGAAACAAGGAGTTTTGTCCTCGAATAGCATCGCAGCTGCCATGTTGATTGACGTGTGTATGGCTTGTCCTTCAAGGACACGTTTCTTTGTTTTAGTAATCTTCTCTTCACTTGCTATAAGCTCTTCTGCTGCTTTTTTCCAGACCCATTTTCACTTCTCCTATACCAATGTTTGTAGCAATCCAAATCATCGTCTTCTTGCTGGCGCCTGCAATAAGATGGTATTTCTCTCTACCATCTATATGCATAAATTTTGCGTTTCTTCGATACCCATTTGTCCATTTCATGGATTTTAGTGTTACCAACTTGTGGAGCATTTCAAGTGAAATTAAGCATTAGTTTATCAAACCTCTTGTAATCATAGGATTGATGATACTGAATTCTACCCAAATGAAAACTTCTTTTTTCTTTTAAACTTTTTACTTTGTCTCTGATGCAACTCCTCTAGGATGATCACAAATAATCTGTTTCTGTTGAGGGTGTGGCTCATATGTCATACAAACGAGGAAGATGGCTAGTTGTTGGAGCAGCGCGACTCCAGTTAAATGGTCATAATCAACACGCGGCTTCAACTTAACAGTCCAACTATATTACAGAAAGGTAGCTACCACATTTAAAACTATTGAAAGAGCAAAATTTCCAAATCTAGCTTGAAGGATCTCCACAAAGACCTCTCTCCAAGCTTGAAAAAATCTTTTGTTGATTAATTTCCAGCATGCTTTCCACGAGGTCAATTAGTGCATGATCACATGGCCATGGCAACGGCAGCGCCTTTTGTCAATGTTCATTAATTTTTGATTTAGAACGAGACTTAACCTACCGAATATGATTAAGAGATTACATCAAAGCCTTGGCCAATCACAGCAGTGCGTACGTCCTAATTATCGGTTTAGAAGGCGTTAACGTGCATCTGGTTATCACAATCAACCAACAGTGTTCTGCATGGAATATTGTTAGTTCAAATTTGACTATGAGAGGAGCCTCTATAATTCATTTCCTGGAACTTTATTGAATCTATGTTCGCTTGCTTTGAGCAGCTTGAAAGTCCACATCACGGTTCACTATCAATCTTCTAATTTGCCATAAATTATTCCTTGAATAAAAGCCCAGATGCGACACAATGAAATAGCTGTTGCGTGTCCCCTCTATCTGCGAGGTGTTACTATAGTTGAAGCTTGGAGATTGTATAATAAATGCTCATTCTAATGTCCTCATATTTGCATTTCTGGACTTGTCCAAACATTCAATGGTGGGACGCGTCTCACTATTATGGGATTGGTGATAATCTTCATCATGATCTTCTGTGCTTCCTCTTACTTTTTGAGCTAAGCTAAGTCTTTACTTCTTTTAATGGTGGACCTGCCTATTACTAAGACAAGTCTCTTTTAGTTGTACGTACGCATTTAGTCCTTTAGAATGCATAATTCTTTGCCTAACTAATTTCTGGAGTCGCCGAGATGTGATCTGCAAAGAAGAAGAAATGAACGTGAGGACATTTATAAGTCGGTTTTGTTTTGTAGTGAAACCGCGTACATGGGGTTATGCCTGAAAATGTTTTTAAATAATTGGGTCGAACTGGAATTATGCAAGCGTGTCTCCAACTTTAACTTATGTGCTCGAGGTCCGAGGCCGTGTGCGGTGTGTCTGTGTCAGTCTCAGTTAAGGAAGATTTATAATATAAATGGTAAAATCACATGTACATTAGAGTTTTATAAAAATAATCTTAATTACAAGACCGTTTTATAAAAACTATTTGTGATAGACAAACAAATAACACTTTTTTGTGCTATCAAATGCTAATGGTTATAATTGTAAGGATATTCTTCTCTCTTGAGGGTATGGTAAGGGTATTTTGGATATTTTGGGAACTAGGGTTTTGTTATATATTCCTATTGATGTAACCCTAATTTCAATATAGTGAATACTTTTACCGTCACAGTAGACGTAGGCTCATAGCCGAACCACTTAAATTTGTGTGTGATTTCTTCTCCTTTTCTCTTTCTATTCTGATTATTGCACAACAGTTTGCTTAAAGTTACGTATTTGAAACATACAATATGTTCACTAACATTTGCACAACACGTGTTAATTAATAAAATCTTGGAAATGATCCCTTGTAAAGTTTTGATTCATTCCGGAAATGTAATATTACTTTCTTAAAAATTTTAAAAATCGGCTTAACTTGGATATTCTTCCTCAAGTATACTTATGTTGTGGATATATCTCAATAATCTTATAACTAAGTCAAATTTTTTAATATTTTTTAATTACATATCCTATATTAAGACTTAAACTTGAATATTTAAATCTCAATCATATCCAGGTAATTGTAACACTTGTAACACTGATTAGACAGTATGAGGAATCCATTTTATTTGTATCCTTGTATGGCATGTTTTATAGACGTTTTGCCATGTTCTTTGACCAGGACGGTGAAAACAGTAATGAAGACGCTTCGAAACTCAGAACTGCGTTTAAATTGCTTGATTCCAACTTCTTCAGTGATAGAAAGGTGATTTTTAAACAAATTGTGCATCAATTATGAAATCATTTGAATGCTTTTCGCTTGTTGGAATGTTAAGCTTTGTGGTGGTTGACAAAGCATTTTGTTTAGGTGTTGGAGATTGCAAAGGGTGCAACAGAATTAATCTACTTATAATCAAGGCAAATCGGGAGGTAGTTGCTTCTGATAATGGAGGGTTACACAACCCATCTGTTTTGGTTTTTAATGCTGGGTGCGGCCATAAACAGGCACAAGAAACAAGAAAACGGTTTAATTATCCCTCTGTCTCCAACGTACAGAGGCCAAAGAATGAAGAAGACATTGCCTTCATGAGTGTAAGTCAGCTTATGGTACAAGAAACTGACAGGGTTATAGTCTATTCTCTGTTTCATTGTTTCCTTTCTAACGTATCAATTTGGTTTAATTATCCCTCTGTCTCCAACGTACAGAGGCTAAAGAATGAAGAAGACATTGCCTTCATGAGTGTAAGTCAGCTTATGGTACAAGAAGAACTGACAGGGTTATTGTCTATGCCTTGTTTCATTGTTTCCTTTCTAAGATATCAATTTGGTGGGTTTTCATCAAGTTCTCGAATTAGGGGCACTGATCAGGTCAAAGCAAATTACATCTGAGGAGCTTACTAGATTACATCTGAAGAGATTAAAAAGGTAACACCATGAAACATATAATGAGCCTTCTGATATTTAAGTTCATTTTATTTTTCATGATCGTGATGCATTCTAACAAGACCAGGTACAACCTGTTCTCGAGGCTGTGGTTACTGTTACTGAAGAATTAGCTTATAAGCAAGCGAAAGACGCTGATGAATTGCTTCCCCAAGGAAAAGATTTGGGTATGCCTATTATACTTTTATTGGTAGTCTATCTAAATTAACCAGAATTTTCCCGTCACTGTTGTTTTAACGTTAGTTTGGTACTACTCCTTGTTAAATTGCTTTGATTCATAGTGAATTATTTATAGGACCTCTCCATGGGATCCCTTATGGGTTGAAGGACATAATTGCAGTACCCAATACAAAACAACTTGGGGTTCAACTACATTCAAAAATCAAGTTCTTGACACAGAAGCCTGGGTTAATAAGACGTACTGAACATATTTCAAATTGTATAACTAACACTATGTTAAGTAAATCTAAGTCATTTTTGGCTACTTTATTTTTTTGACTCTGCTCACTACAAGTTGAGGTCTGCAGGGGCAGTTCTTGTTGCAAGGCTTGTTACTGGGTCACTGGCATATAATGATATCTGGTTTGGGAGTAGGACTAGAAACCCATGGAATATTGAAGAATTCTCAACAGGTTCATCAGCTGCTCCTGCAGCTTGTACCTCAGCTGGTACTCTTCTGTTCAATGTGGTGTTCGATATTTTCATTCCTCGCAATCTGTTTTTATTTATCCTGGGTTTGAGCAAATCTGTTTAAGAGCAATCGCATCTAAGCATAAAATGATGGTGGAGTAGCGGTTTCAGATATTTCATTTTACACAATTGTTTCTTAAAATGATTGACATGGCTTCATTTGATAAAAGTTTCCAATATAACTAAGCCACTAGATTCTTTCAATCAGGCATGGTTCCTGTTGGAAATAATTATGCGGAAACATATCCAATATCAAGATTGATAATAAGTGAAAAATAAATCACATCACACAAAGAGACAATATTTAACGTGGTTCGGCCTCAATTGCCTACATCCACGGATTAAGAGATAAATCCACTACAACATAAATATACAAGAGTATAAGAGATCACACACCAAACCTGGTATTCTACCCAATACTTAATATTGGAGAGCCCTGAAACTATTTCTTGTTTTGTTTTCTCCATTCCGGTGTCGTTTACGTATCTTTCTTCACTCTTCTCACATCCTTGTCCATACAAGGATATTTATCCCTCATGTCTAGTCTCTTTCTCATACCTTTCTCATATCTCTCTCATACTAGAATTGATTCCCAACCCCTATATTTATACGTCTATGTAGAGATCTTCTAATTTTAATAGGAGTAGAACTCCTATTTATTAAACAACTTTATTTTCCTATTTCTTCTACTTTTCCTACGTCTTGTAGAATTCAACTTGAATTAGGAAACGAGCCACAATCCCAACAATCTCCACCTTGGCGAGTATTCCATCTAAAGGTCAACGATCTAAAGATCAAGTTACGTGAACAGTATCTGATGAACAGTAACATGCATAAACAGTGCTCGTGTGAACAGTATCTTCATGAACAGTACCACATGAGCAGTAGACAGCCGTGAACAGTACCACCTACAATCATGAAAACTCCGCCAAAATTATTATGTGAGAATCACACCACCTACAACTTGTAATTATTGTAACCCATCTCTTTTGTGTATACACACAACTTGTAATTATTGTAACCCATCTTTTTTGTGTATACACAATCTCAAAAATTCATCTTCTCCCAATTCGCAACCTGGCTCTGATACCATTTGTTAGAAATAATTATGCGGAAACATATCCAATATCAAGATTGATAATAAGTGAAAAATAAATCACATCACACAAAGAGACAATATTTAACGTGGTTCGGCGTCAATTGCCTACATCCACGGATGAAGAGATAAATCCACTACAACATAAATATACAAGAGTACAAGAGATCACACACCAAACTTAGTATTCTACCCAATACTCAATATTGGAGAGCCCTGAAACTATTTCCTGTTTCGTTTTCTCCATTCCGGTGTTATTTACGTATCTTTCTTCACTCTTCTCACATCCTTCCATACAAGGATATTTATCCCTTATGTCTAGTCTCTCTCTCATACCTCTCTCATATCTCTCTCATACTAGAATTGATTCTCAACCCGTATATTTATAGGTCTATGTAGAGATCTTCTAATTCTAATAGGAGTAGAATTTCTATTTATTAAATAACTCTATTTTCCTATTTGTTCTACTTTTCCTACGTCTCGTAGAATTTAACTTAAATTAGGAAACGAGCCACAATCCCAACAGTTCCATTTGTAATTGGTTCAGAAACAGTTGGCTCCATTACCTATCCTGCATCTCGTTGTGGTGTGACAGCATTGCGCCCAACTTTTGGCACAGTTGGTCGAACTGGTGTGATGAGTACATCAGAAAGTTTGATAGTATAGCAAATATTTTCGTTTGACAAGATTTTCCTTTTGTTTTTCCTCCCTTTTCTTTTGGGTGGTACACTTAGGTTGAAATCTATATCCCATGTTTGACAGGATAACCTTGGCCCATTTTGCAAAAGTGCTGCAGATTGCACAATTGTTTTGGATGTTATTAGGGGGAAAGATCCAGATGATCTCTCTTCGAGAGATATTTCCTTTGACGATCCATTCTTGGTTGACATTACAAAACTTACAGTTGGATATCTTGAGGATGCCGAGATGTGGGTTGGAGTGGCTATTCATTTAATTACAATCCATGGACATGACTAAGCTTAAAGTTTATGATTAAAAATCTCACTAAACAACTTTGTTGGGATGCAATGCTAGGTTGTCCAAGTTCTTGCTGCAAAGGGTGTTAAAATGGTTCCTTTTAAACTGAGCTACACTGTTGATTCTGTTCAAGGAATCCTGAATTTCACAATGGATATCGATATGTGGGCACACTTTGATGAGTGGCAACGCTCAGGGGAAGATGATGATTATGAAGCTCAAGATCAAGGGCCTGTTGAATTGCGTCATTCTCGCATTATTCCAGCTGTAGATTATGTGCAGGTTTGCTGCTCTGACGGTCATTACATCTAATTCCATTTTGTCAGTTTAATGTGATTATTCTCAATTATCTTGCGATAATCTTATTTTGAGATATCTATTAACTATCCATATTTTTGTAATTGTCCACAGGCACAACAAGCACGTGGAAAACTAATTAGGGAAGTGAAAGAAAGTTTTACAGTAGACGCCTTCATTGGAAATGTAACTGACTGGGAGAAGGTTTGCCTGGGAAATCTTGTGTGCTTGCCAGTTATTGTTGTTCCCACTGGATTTTAAAAATATATCTGATCCACCACCTGGTAGTAGTCAAAGAAGAACCACCGTCCCTACTGGCATTTACGCTCCCCCTAACCATGATCACATTGTAAGCTTCTATTCTAGCAACCTCTATCTGTATTTACTACCTTCTTATTCTCTCAATTATAAGCTTTTCATTTCTAAGATCCATTCCCTGCTTTATAGAGATAATGGAAGGATTAAATTTTGGCCTCTGTCATATCCAAAGCTATAGTGAATTTGCTCCAATGATTAGAAATTGGCTATATCATTTTAGTACTAGACTAATTGTTGTTTCCCTTTTCCTGTGTGCAGGTTTTGGCATTATCAATGGCTTATCAATCCGTGACGAACCAGACTTCCTATCAATTATATTGGACCAAATGACACAATTCCGAATCCACACAGTTGCAGTCCCTCCCAGACGATTAAATCTTTGAAGGTTCCACATCGACAATTTTAGTGCTTACTTTGTTTCTCTGCTTTGTCATTCATAATAGACTAGATCACATTTATCATATTGGCTTGGCTTGAGCAGTGTTAAAAATGTATCATGTTAACGATAGTATCAACTTTCACAAATAGCAATCTTATTGCTATTTATATTCTGCATTTTAATGTTGTGCTTGGCCAAAGCTTTAATAGATAACTTTTTGTGGTGAATCTGGTATTATGCGTGTGGATAATCTCCCAGAACTTGCAAATTGCATTGAAAAAGGCTTACTGGGCATGGAACTGGAAAAGCACTTTTGGCAAAAAGTCTTTTGAGTGAGTGTTCAATGTGCACAACTTTCAGATGGTAGATATGATTAGGCCTTGAAAGAACACATTATTCCTTTGTTGCTCTTTTCTATATTGTTCACGAGGGGCCGAATGCAACAAGATTCCAGCACCAATAGCATACGAATATTCAGTACTATATTTAGATCATTATCCTATATTATCTTATCTGGATTTGTATGATAAAAATTTGTATAAGTGAGTTTGTATCAGTAATTTGGAAGTGTAAAACCACTTCATAAAAAAAAATTATAGACTTTTTTACGAAAGTTTTTCAGTTCGCCCTAATTACCTATGTAAAAGGAGAATAAACATAAACATTAACTTTGTACAGCTATATAGTTTTTTTATAAACGTCACGTACGCTAAGCATTACACTCTTAACTGGGCTCAATCGGGTCATATTGGTATCCAACAAAGATAATATATGTCATTTTACAAATAATAAACATTAGATATAATCATAATCGTCTAAAATACTATAATCTAGTAATAATAATGTTAGGGATCCTAAACCTTAACACTATATAATATTATATAAAAAAACAAAAGCCGTAAGTTGGTTGTCGCTAATGTTGGGTGATGTTCGTTCAAAGCTAAAAGATTCTTGATCTCAAATGCATATAATAAAAAAGCATATTTGTTCTTAATACGACAAGAAGGTTTTTGGTTTTTCTCACATGGGTTTACTTGAGAAACGAGAAGGGCCAAAGTATTGTCAACGATCACGTTGTTAGCGAAGATTTATAAGAATTTTGAATATAAACAATGGGGCAAAGTCCTCGTAGATAGTGACATTTTTGCATTTACTATAGTAAATTTCATTACTCGCCGACCGGACGGCATCAATTGAGACAGAGTCAAAGCGTTGACGCGGAATTTGAGTGCCGTAGCAGCTATGCTAGCTCTTCTTCTCAACAATGCCAAGCTTGCTGCATGAGAAAGAGTAGTATTATTCCTTCCATATATGCTTTCTTGAGAAACATATATAAACTGACTGGTATCAGTGGTAGTGCTGAAAACAGGAGCTTTGTCCTCGAAGGGCAACGTGGCAGCCATGTTGATTGACGTGTGTTTTACTTCTCCTTCTGCCTGGACACGTCTCTTTGTTTTAGTAATATTCTATTCACTTGTTTTCAGCTCTGCTTTGTTCCAGACTCAGTTTCAATTCTCGTATACCAATATTAGTAACAATTCAACTCATCGTCTTCTTGCTAGCACCAGCAATAAAATGGTATTTCTCTGTCTAATCTTTGTCTCTCTTAATGTAATCTTCATCTATATGCATGAACTTTGCGTTTCTCCGGTACCCATTTGTCCATTTTATGGATTATAGTGTTACTAGCTTGTGTAGCATTGGTTGAATAAGTACTGCCATCAAAGGTTAGAAATTTAAGGCATTTCAAGTGAAATTAAGCACTGGCATCTCAAACCTCTTCTAATCATATAGAATTGATGATATTGAATTATACACAAACGAAAATTTCATATTTTCTTTTACAACTTTTACTTTGTCTCTGGTGCAGTTACTCTAGGATGATAAATAATCTGTTTTGCTTAAAGTTAAGTGTTTGCAACACATAATATATCAATATTTTTACCCTTGTACTTTTGCAAAACAGGTGAGAATTGTTAATAAAATCTGGGAAATATTCTCTCAGAAAGTTTTGATTCATTCCGTTAATCTTATGTCCAGGTAACTGTAACACCCATGAGGAGCTGATAATTGAGTGAAGTGAGAGGAATCCATTTTATTTGTATCATTGTATGCCATGTTTTGTAGACATTTTCTCATGTTTTATAGACGTTTTGTCATGTTCTTTGATCAGGACAGTAAAAACAGCAGTGAAGAAGCTTTGCGACTTAAAAGTGCGTTTAAATTGCTTGATTCCGACTTCTTCAGCGAAAGAAAGGTGATTTTTAAACAATTCGTGCATTAATTATGCACTCATTTCAATGCTTTTGATTCTCCTGTTGCAATGTTAAGCTTTGTTTTAACTCTATTATGCCGGTCGATAAAACCTTTTGTTTAGGTGTTGGAGATTGCGAAAGGCGTAACAGAGCTCAATATACCTATAATCAAGGCCAATCGGGAGCTAGTTGCCTCTGAGAATGGAGGCTTGCATAACCCATCTGCTTTGGTTTTTGATGCTGAGTGGGGCCATAAACAGGCACAAGAAACGAGCAAAAGGTTTAATTATCCCTCTGTCTCCAACGTTCAGAGGCCAAAGAGTGAAGAAGACATTGCCTTCATGAGTGTAAGTCAGCTTACGGAACAAGAAGATCTGACAGGGTTATAGTCTTTGTCCTGTTTCATTGTGTCCTTTCTTAACGTTTCGATTGGCGGGTCTTCATCAGGTTCTCGAATTAGGGGCACTGATAAGGTCAAAACAAATTACATCCGAGGAGCTCACTAGTACATATCTGAAGAGACTAAAAAGGTAACATCATGAAACATAAAATGGCTGCTTAAGCTTCCTCTTTTTTTGTTTTTTTTCATGAGATTGAGGCATTCTGACAAAACCAGGTACAATCTTGTCCTTGATGCTGTGGTTACTTTTACTGAAGAATTAGCTTATAAGCAAGCAAAAGAAGCTGATAAATTACTTGCCCAAGGAAAATATTTGGGTATGCTTATTATCTTTTTATTCTGAGTGTATCTAAAAATAAGAAAACTTTTCACATTGGTGTTATTTTTACATCAGTTTGGTACTACTACTTGTTTCATTGCCTTGATTCATAGTGAATTATCTATAGGACCTCTCCATGGCATCCCTTATGGGTTGAAGGATATAATTGCAGTACCCCAATACAAAACAACTTGGGGTTCAACAACTTTCAAAAATCAAGTTCTTGACACAGAAGCTTGGGTGTATAAAAGGTACTGAACATATTTGAAATTGCATAACTAACATTATGTTAAGTAAATCTAAGTCATTTTTGGCTACTTTATTTTTTTGACTCTGCTCACTACAGGTTGAGGTCTGCAGGGGCAGTTCTTGTTGCAAAGCTTGTTACTGGGTCACTAGCATATGATGATATCTGGTTTGGGGGTAGGACTAGGAACCCATGGAATATTGAAGAATTCTCAACAGGTTCATCAGCTGGGCCTGCGGCTTGTACCTCAGCTGGTGCTCTTCTGTTCAATATGGTGTTCAATATTTTCATTCCTGGCAATCTGTTTTTATGCATTTTATCATGGGTTTGAGCAAATCTGTTTAAGAGCAATCTGCATCTAAGCATAAAATGATGGTGGATTAGCACTTTAAAATCTTTCATTCTACATAATTGTTCCTTAAAAATGTTGACATGGCTTCATTTGATAAAAGTTTCCAATATAACTAAGCCACTAGATTCTTTCAATCAGGTCTGGTTCCATTTGCAATTGGTTCAGAAACTGCTGGCTCCATGACTTATCCTGCATCTCGTTGTGGTGTGACAGCGTTACGCCCTACTTTTGGCACAGTTGGTCGAACTGGTGTGATGAGTATATCGGAAAGCTTGGTAGTATAGCAAATATATATTTTTTTTTCACAAGATTTTCCTCTTTCTTTTCTCCCTTTGGGTGGTGTACTCAGGTTGCAATCTGTATCCCATATTTGACAGGATAAACTTGGCCCATTTTGTAGAAGTGCTGCAGATTGCACAATTGTTTTGGATGCGATTAGGGGGAAGGATCCAGATGATCTCTCGTCGAGAGATATTCCCTTCGACGATCCATTCTCGGTTGACATTACAAAACTTACAGTTGGATATCTTGAGGATGCTGAGATGGAGGTTAGAGTGGCTATTCATTTAATTACAATCCATTGACATTACTAAGCTTAAAATTTGTGGTTAAAAATCCTACTAAACAACTTTGTTGGGATGCAATGATTGCTAGGTTGTCCAAGTTCTAGCTGCAAAGGGTGTTAACATGGTTCCTTTTAAACTGAACTACACTGTTGATTCTGTTCAAGGAATCCTGAATTTCACAATGGATGTTGATATGTTGGCTCACTTTGATGAGTGGCAACGCTCAGGGAAAGATGATGATTATGAAGCTCAAGATCAATGGCCTGTTGAATTGCTTCGTGCTCGCGTAATTCCAGCTGTAGATTATGTGCAGGTTGCTGTCCACTCTGATTATCACATATCTAATTCAATTTTGTCACTTTTATGTGATTATTCTCAATTATCTTGTGATCCTCCCAGAATGCTCATTCGTACTTAGACATTATTCACAGACCAAAGAAAGCCTAGTGGAAACCCAGTCAGCTAGCTGCTTCTTGGCCACAGACACCCCTGCTTATAGATATGGGCTACTTGATACCATCAATATTATTTATTACCAATCTTTTAGAAGAGCATGAATATTGAATCATACATTGAGTGAGGTTTCTGTGAGCCGACAATGGCCAATTGTTTGATGATTGCTGCAGAAGTGCTTAATTGAAATACAACTGAAAAGAAAGCTGTCTAATAATCGTCTTTGGAGATATCTCTTATCATATTTTGGTAATTGTCCACAGGCACAACGAGCACGTGGAAAACTAATCAGGGAAGTGAAAGAGAGTTTTACAGTAGATGCCTTCATTGGAAATGCAACTGACTGGGAGAAGGTTTGCCTAGGAAACCTTGTGGGCTTGCCAGTAATTGTTGTTCCCACTGGATTTAAAAATATATCTAATCTGCCACCTGGTGGTAGTCGAAGAAGAACCACTGTCCCTACTGGCATTTATGCACCCCCCAACCAAGATCACATTGTAATCTTCTATTCTAAAGTCTCTATCTGTATTTACTATTATTCTTCAGTTATTAGCTCTTCGTGTATAAGATCCATCCCTTGCTTCATAGAGATAATGGAACGCCTTAATTTTTGACCTCTACCAGGCCAAAGTCTGTGAATTTGCTCCAAAGAGTAGGAATTTAGACTAATTGTTGTTTCCCTTTTCCTGTGTGCAGGCTTTGGCATTATCGATGGCTTATCAATCTGTAACAGACCACCATAGACAGCGACCACCTATCGATGATCTCGGACCAAATGACACAATCCCGAATCCACCCACAGTTACAATCCCTCGCAGACGATTACATCTGTGAAGGTTCCACATCCACAATTTTTGTGACTACTCTGTTTCTCTGCTTCGTCATACACAATACACTTGATCAGATTTATCATATTGGATTGTCTTGAGCAGTGTAAAAGTGATATCAAGTTAATGGTAGTATCAACTTTCGCAAATTGCAACCTAATTGCCATTTATATTCTTCACTTTAGTGATGTGCTTGGCCTCAGCCGTAATAGAAAACTTTTTGTTGTGAATCTGGTATTATGCATATGGATAATCTCCCAACACTTGCAAATTGCATTGAAAAAGGCTTACTAGGCGTGGACCTGGAGAAGCACTTTTGGCAAAAAGTATCCAAGGGAGTGTTAAATGTGCACAACTTTTAGATGGTGGATGATTAGGTCTTGAAATAACACTTTATCCCTTTGTTGCCCTGCCCATATTGTTCACGAGGGACAGAATGCAACAAGATTGATCTCTTTATACAGGAATAGCTAGGGACATTCAGTACCATATTTAGTTTAGCCTATCTAATCTGGGTACATTTGATTTCTTGATTTACATGAGTATATGGCATCTAAAGATTTTTTATTTCTATTATAGCAACAGATCTTGATTCCAAATCGTCTTCCAAAGTCGTCAGTTTGAGAAACAGACAGAAATGGTCTTTGGGCCCAGCCTCTTTTATTGTTTTGCATCTTGTGCAAATGGCTTTATTTTTCTTTCCTTTTTTAGAATTGCTTCTACTTGAGTCCCTTCAAAGGAAAGTAATTGTTTGATTTTTTTTGTTTTTTGGCTACATTATTTTATTGCATAAAACTATACAGATAAATTAACTCAGAAAGAAATTTATGCGATTATGTATGTTATTTCACTGGCACCCCGTTAGATCTTGATCGTAACAGTGTCACCCCCACTTTCTGATAGTAACATCAACACCCCTAATCTTGGAAACCAGTTACAGCTTGATGGGTTAAGGCATTTTAGGTAAAATATCTGTATAAAGATATTTGTAGCAATTTTATTTTCAAATTTTCTTATTAAAAGTAATATAATAATATAAATATGATCGAATTTAATAAAAAAATTTAAAAATTTATGTTAATCTTCTTCAAAGTTTTATAGCGGGTATTGACTAAACGGAATTAAAAAACTCAATTATAGTGGAAATAGTTATTGATTAGAGAAGAAACTAAATTAATGTTAGAGAGAAGAGAGGAAAGAATGGTTTATTTATCGAACACTTAATCAATAAAATTTATTACTAGATAATGATACCATAAAATATTCAGTTAAAATATATTTATCGAACACTTTGTTTTGTTAAATTTTAAAATAAGTAATCATTTATTACTCATGAAATCCGAATAATCTTTTGATTTTTTATTTATTTACAGTTTACTCTTCCTCGCGTACTCTTAATCTAGTTGAAGGTACTTACTAACCAGAGAGAGTAACAGGATGGTAAAAGCAAAGAGGTGGATGATCTGCCTCAGCTCCCGGTACTTGTTTGGTGCTGTACGGGCTGTGGCTGCTGTCAATTTTACATGAGAGATTTA
>JANLJB010029574.1:0-16141 GCA_026212285.1 Bursera cuneata
TTTAATATGTGTTAATATGTGTTAAAGGTAATTTAGTCATTTAATTTAATATTGTCCTTTAAAAATTAAGTCATTTTTTATATGTATTAGTAAGGATAAAATAATAAATTTATTAAAATATAGATGTTAATAGATGTTAACTAACACAATTTTTAACTAGAGGAATTGAAAATAGATTTTTTTAAAACTTAAAGCTGAGAGAAGATAAAAAAGGTAAAAGTTCCATTTAAGTAAAAAAAAAGATAAAGGTGGTCAATGATAATTATTCTTAATACAATTGCATGAGGCGATTGAAAGTTAGTGAAACTTCATAGAAATTTCCAAGAAATAGCAAAGCAGAGAAACATTGACGAATTAATATACAAAACTAAGGTTTTAAAAAAAAATATTTCAGTTTATAAATTTTTATATGAAAAATAATTTCCATTGCTTTATAATTTTAAGTCTTGTTATACTTTTGCAAACACTCTGACCGATTGAACTACCGTCTTGGAAAATAATTTTATATTTTAAAAAAAATATTTTATTGTTATGCCCATTCTCTAATACATTTCAAATCAATATTAATCACATGTTCTTTTTAAGATTTAATACTAATCATATATCATTAAATTCTTTTGACAACAAAATTCATAAACAAATACAACTTGACGTGAATAAATGTAGAGTTGGGAAGCGAAAATAATTTGAATGTTAGAAGTGAAGGGTATAATGCTTGGGATATTGATATTGAACAAAGAAAATAAGGAAAAGGAAAAACTTACCTAGAATTACAAAAAAAAAAAAAAATTCAAAATCCATCAACTTTGAATATAATAGTGAGAACATAAAATTTAGGTATTGAAAATCTAACGAGAAAATAATAAGAAAACAAATCCTTCTAAAATAAGTTTTTTTTTTCCTTTTAAGTTATGAGTTTTAATCCTAATAAAAAACTAGAAATAAAAAAAATATAACAAACAAAATCAAAATATAAGTTCTAATCATAGAGCAAACTAAAATTTAAAACAACACATCAAAACAAACGAAACCAAAATCCAAATTCTAATGACAAAGTCACTAAGAAAATAAAACTTCCTTAAAACGACAAAAACTTATTAGCGATATGTTTTTATTTCCACCTTACGGAGCACGTTGTAGCTATAATAGGGTTGATCAACAGCTCATTTACAATTGAATTAGGTTTTTGAAAGAGTAAAAAAAAAAAAAAATTGAAACGGGACAATACCACGTTAACGAAAACGCCTTTCGTGGTATTAAGAGACCATGTAATACTCTACCCCTTTCTTAATCATATCATCATGTCCATCTCGCCACGTAAATTCCGTTGTGGGAAATCAATTAAAACTCATAGTAATTGATTCTATTAATAATTAATTTTATAAATAAGTATTGTTTCTTAATTATTTAATTTAGTTTAACATTTATAAAACTTAGTTTATGATAACGAAGAATGTTAACAATTTAGGCTTTCACCTATTCTATCACAATATTAATAATTAAGATATTACAAGGTTTATTTTGAAAATTGTCATTTGATATATATCCCTAAAATTCTTTTAGTGAATTACTTGTGGGTTAGGAGCTGGCCTAAATTTTTGAAAAAAAAATTAAGTTTTCTAAATGTTTATGAAATAAAAATTATTTACAGAGTTGTCATAACTTTTAGACATTGTTTTGTTTTAATTCACAAAAAAACTAATGTCTATTTACCAAATTGGCATAAATTTTAAGTCATTTTCTCTTTCTCTTGGCAGCCTCATATACACAACAAAGACACTTTCATTTGTTCTATCACTTTACCCTATTTAAAAGTACAAACTTCATTAACCTCTCAACTATTTTTTTTATTACTTTCTCTCACTTGATCCATAAATCATACAACATTTAACTTTATAGGATAAGGTTCATTATGTTCCATTATTTTTTATTAATAAAATTTTCTCATACTGTCGAGGTTTACTTAAGTAAGCCAAGAAAAAATTTCTGCCTAGCCACTAGTTATTTCAATATATTTTCATTTAATTATGTAGGTTTGTATTTTATATATTCTTATCTTATAATATCTAGGTTTAAATATATAAAGGATTCTGCTACTAAAATCCCAATATTGCTACGAAACCAATGGCTTCCGATGACCTCCAATCTAATATTGATAACATATCAAAATCATTAATTGTATGCTAAATCATTTCAATTAACAATATAGAAAGATAATTAATAAACAATAACATTTTGGTCTTGTAATTAGAAGGATAATTTTTTGGGGCAAGTGCCTTATTACTTTCTTGATATTTTTTCTCAGTAAAGCTTTAATAAATTAAGTTGAATCATTCAAAGAGAGAACTTTAAATGCTTTAATATCTAACACCATTTAGAATCAAATCCTTGCTTCAGTTTCTGTTTTCTGGATTTATGCTTTCCTTTACTTGCTTTCTACTCTTGCATCAGATTCTTCTTTTAAACCATATATTATATATTCTATACCTGAACCAGCATCGAAGCAAGGTATATTTCCTTGAAGCTTTTCCATGCAATATAGAAATGAAAACGATGGAAGCATTTTCTTTAACAACATAAACACATCTGACTACTCAACTTACTCATTAATCAATTACCATATCCTCCAACTATGGTTGATGCAATTGTTTCCAGCGTCTTGGGGCGACTAACATCACTCATTCAGCAAGAGATGTCACAACAAGAAGAGAGGCTGGTAGTGGGTGTCAAAAAAGAAGTGAAAGTGCTGACCAACAATCTTAAAGCCATTCAAGCTGTGATCACTGATGCAGAGCACAGACAATTCAAGGAGAGAGGTGTGAGACTTTGGTTAGAGAAGCTCAAAGAGTCATCCTATCATATTGAAGATGTGTTGGATGAGTGGAGCACTGCAATGCTCAAATTGCAAACTGAGGGAGCTGAAAATGTTCTTGGTCCTAAGAAGAAGGTATCTTTCTTCTTTCCCTCTCATTGCTTTCGTTTCAGACAAGTCGGTTTACGTCATGATATTGCTATCAAGATCAAAGAAATAAATGAAAATCTAGATGCTCTTGCCAAAGAAAAAGAAATGTATAACTTCAATGTGATTAGGACTAGTATTGACAAACCAGAGAGTCCTAATTTCTCCTTCTTTGATGTGTCTAAAATATGTGGTCGATATGATGAGATAAACAATTTAGCGTCTAAGTTGTGTGAGAGTAGTGAAAAACGAGAAGGCCTCCATATCATTTCGATTGTAGGAATGGGAGGCATTGGCAAGACGACTCTCGCTCAATTTGCGTATAACGATTATGAAGTTATAAATAATTTTGATAAAAGAATATGGGTTTGCATGTCAGACTTTTTTGATGAGTTTAAGATTGCGAGAATGATCATCGAAGCTCTGGGGGGTTCTATCACTGATTTTGGAGATTTAGAATATTGTCTACAAGATATTCGTAAATCCATTATGCAGGATAAATTTCTTCTAGTTTTAGATGATGTTTGGGTAGAAGATAATAAATGGGAGCCGTTCTATAATTGTCTAATGAATGGTGTCCATGGAAGTACAATTTTAATTACCACACGAAACATGTTAGTTGCACATATGATGAAATCAGTAGATATTATCACAGTTAAACCATTGCCAGATGAGGAGAATTGGTCATTATTTAAACAATTAGCATTTTTTGAAGGTTCTTCTCAGGATTGTGAAAACTTAGAAGATATTGGTAGGAAAATTGTAGTCAAGTGCAAGGGATTACCTCTTGCTGCAAAGACTATTGGGAGTCTTTTGCGCTTTAAACGAACTAAGGAAGAGTGGCAAAAAATCTTAGACAATGAGATGTGGGAATTAAAAGAGTTTGAAAAATGTATTTTTCCCCCTCTATTGCTAAGTTATAATGATTTGTCATCCATCATAAGGCGGTGTTTCTCATATTGTGCCATATTTCCAAAAGATTATGTAATGAATAAAGATGAATTGATTAAATTATGGATGGCTCAAGGTTATCTTGAGTCAGGAAAAGATAAGGAGATGGAGATGATTGGTCTAGACTGTTTTAACAACTTAGCAACGCAATCTTTTTTCCAAGAGTTTGAGAAGGATTGTGATGGTAAAGTTACAGGTTGCAAAATGCATGATATGGTGAATGATTTTGCTCAATTTCTCACTAAGAGAGAATGTTGTTTTGTAAAAATCAATGGTGATGAAATGACAACTATAAACTCTTTTACCGAGACCGTTCGTCATTTGATGTTAATTTTTAATCAAGAAGCTCCGTTCCCTGACTTCATATATAGTTTTGAAGGGCTACATAGCCTTTTTATTGATAATTGCCATGAAGTCTTAAATTTTTCCCAAGTCCTTCCAAAGGTAATCGAACAATTTACATTTTTAAGGACATTACATATAAGTGGAGAAATTTGCAGTATTGAACTTCCGAGTGACATAGGGAAATTGATACATTTGAGATACCTTAAATTGTCATGGTTAGATATAACGGAATTGCCTGATACAATTTGTGAGTTATATAATTTACAAACCTTAGACATCTCTGGCTGTGGGAGATTCAAAAGGCTACCTCAAACGATAGAAAAACTAGTAAATCTAAGGCATTTAAATTTTCCGATTTTATCTGGAGAATACATGCCAAAAGGAATTCGGCAATTAACTTGTCTTCGGACATTAAGTAAATTGATTGTGTGTGGTAGTGGCAATGATTGCAACGCATGTACCCTTGATTGTGTAAAAAACTTGAACCACCTTCGAGGGTCTCTTCGTATTAGTGGGTTGGGAAATGTGGTAAATGTTGTCGAGGCTGAAGAAGCAAAACTTGATGACAAGAAAAATCTCACTCATTTGGATTTATATTTTGACGAGGAAGAAGAAGTAGTTCTTAAAGCTGACAATGAGAGAGTCCTTCATGCCTTGGAGCCAACTCAAAGTTTAGAAGAATTATGGATAGGTCAGTACAAAGGCATCAATGTTTTTCCAATGTGGATGATGTCTTTAACCAAGCTGAGGAAGTTAACTCTTGACCATTGCATGAATTGTGAGCATTTGCCTCCTTTCGGAAAATTAACATTTCTTGAATCACTTAGAATATGGAAAATGACAAGTGTAAAAAGAGTTGGTAGCGAATTTTTGGGATTCGAAAGTGATGGTACTTCATCATCGTTTACATCAGGTATTGTCTTTCCTAAATTGAAATTTCTCGAGTTTTTGGACATGGAAATGTGGGAAGAGTGGGATTACGGGAATGCGAAAAAGGGAGAAGAAGAATGTATTACAATCATGCCATGTCTTGATTCCTTGAAGCTGTTGTCTTGCCCGAAATTGAAGGCATTACCAGGCCACCTTCTTCGCAGCACAACACTGAAGACATTGGAGATTTTTGACAGTCCTGTTCTAGAGGAGTGTCACAAGAGCAACATCTCTCACATTCCTGACATCTATAAATACAAGTTAAAAGAAAAATTTGCAAGAAGATCATCTTCGATTCCCATCAAACACAGGTAATTTCATCTCCTCATTCAGCAAACTGTAGAATATATAAATTTCTATAATTACAATCTATATAATGTCACCATCGACCAATTTTAAGAAATTACTTGCCATGTTAGGTGTTTATGGAAAATATTAAGTGCGGTTTGTAGGATCAAATCTGTCTTAATTTCATGAAAGTAATCTTACTTTGTTTTCTTTTCCCTGGAGACTCTTGTTCCAGAAATAAATTACTGATGTGAAATAATAAATACATTTTAACAACTTCAACTAATATTTTTCCGGTCATTCCTCTCGGGTTTTGAAAGAACTAATGAAGCAGGAACTTCATCATGATCTCTAATTTGTTGCAAATATGGTCTTCACAAGCATAAAGTTCCCTGGTTTTCTTTATCGAGTAATAAACGTCTGAGGCTGGAAGGCAAAATATGAAGAAGGTAATTGGTCGTATGCATCTTATATTATACTTCGTCACTTTATCCACACTCTCTAATTGTCATCAATAAATGTTATAGAACAAAGAATAGCCGGAGAAGACAAGAAGCTTTTACATTTGCTACCGGTCTGAGTTCTGGTGTTGTTTGGTTTTCGCCTTAGCTCTCTGTTTTATCTTCAATTTTCTGGGGATGAAGTCTTCAATATAGTGGTTAGTTACGCTTATTTTCCACTTTCAATTCTTCTTCCATTTTTTGATGTTCAATTACAAAGTACATTGTAGCATTAATCGATGTGATCGCGAAGGATATGTTATTGTAGTTTTTTTTTTTTTTTTTTTTTAATAAATTATATTTAAATTTTTTTTTTTANTTTTTTTTTTTTTTTTTTTTTTTTTTTGAAGAAATTATCTTTCACTTTTTTTTTTTATATGCAGAAGTGATCTACTAGTCATGCTATCAATACTTAGCATCAACAGAGCAATTGTTGAATACCAAAGCACAGGATAATGTATATTTCTCGACGGCAGAAACTTCACTGAGGCTACCTCTTGAAACAAAAAGAAAACTTGGTTGATATTGGTCTGACATTTGCTTGGTGAGCATCCCTGTTTAATCTTCAATTTTCTAAAGGTAAGGTGTTTTTGGGAAGTTCGACGCACTCTTTTTTTTTGGTTAAATCAAGTTAGAACAATTGAAGATTGGTAAGAATTTCATGTCATTTACGAGTGATTACAACAGAGCATTTTTCAAAACCAAAAATGGAAAAGTTTTAAAAATTACTGTTTGTCTAAGGAGATTTCTTTTTGCTATGCAGCTTTTTCTCAGGGAGAGGTTCTATCTTCACACTAAATTTGCTCTATAAAATCCTTCTATTGCTTATTAAGGTTTGTTCCGATTATCTTTCTGCTTACTAGATAAAGCCTCTTGGTTTTTAAAATAAAAACTTGATTTTGATATTTGAGTGTTGATGCATTGAAGCAAGTTTAACATTCCATGAGTTTCTTGATGAGTTAGTCTTTATTAAAAAAAAGAAAAAGAAAAAGAAAAATGTATATAAGAGATTTGAAAAAAAAATTGTTAACAATAGTGAATTTAAACGTGATACCGTTAGATTAATTTTAGTTTTGATTATAAATTAAGAAATAATTTAATCAGAAAACTTAAGTTGATTGATATGAATATATGATACAACTATTGTCAACACAGAAACTTCATCGAATGTCTCGTAAAAAAAAAGAGAGATTATTAATGTCTAGTTTTGATATTCGCTTGGTGCGTTTCACGTAGACCTTCTAGTTCTTTCTCTTCATTTCTTCGAAACAAAATATCATTTTTCACGTCAAACGATTATGTTGTGCAGTCTTAATTTCATGTCACAATGTGCCTCAAATGTTAAAGCAGTTAAGGATCAGGTGCAAAATTCAATTTGAGACCAAAACTTTCACTTTTTTAATTTAAACGTCAACAACCTCTGTTTAGCTCCCCGTGATTACTATTTTTCTTTTGACCCCCAAATATCAAAATCTTAGTAAATGTATCATCCGCCACAAGCAAGTCTAACACAATTAATTTACAGCTTTGTTCGGGTCGTTTGGCAAGAGAGGAACTGTAAAATCTTTGAGGATTCAAGAGGAGAAGAAATCAATGTTTTGTGGGACAAAATTCGTCTTTCGGCATCCTTATTGACTTCAATTACCCAACCCCTTCAAAATACTTCTTTCTTCTTTTTATCTACCATAATTGGGTAGGAGTCTTAATTTTCTTTCTGGACTGTTTTATCAGCTTAGACATTAAAAAAATTTTATTTTTTCTTCTGTACCAAGTTTTATGACTCTAAGTAAGGGTTTTGTTGTGATCTTGAAACCTTGAGGATATCATTGACATTTACCCCAACATGATCACATAGATGCTACGTTTAAGTTTGAACTAACCTATTGAAGAAATACCACAAAAGAGCCAAATTAAGAGAACTTTTTTGAGTTCTAACAACACTTTTTTTCTAATAGCTAGTCAAATTCAATATCAAGTGAGTAATGTACCCTTGTTCCTGCTTGTTCCTGAAGTGTAGACACAAGACTTGATAAATCAGCAAGCGCTTAATATTTCTATTAAACGCTTGTCTAGTATACTAAACAAAATGTTGAAGATCTAAATATACCAACTTGATAATTCGACACTTGATTACTATTTTTTTTAAAAGGTTTTTTTTCTTTAAAAATAAATAAATTAATTAAAGGTTTTGCTATTCCTATATTAAAAAAAAAAAAAATTCCTCCAATTTAACTATTTTAACAATTAACCCTATCTTAATTGTGAAAAATCAATTCTAATGAAAAACACTAATAGACAAGTTTTAGGAAATAATTTTCCATCAGTGACTTCCCTTGAACTTCAAAAGCAGCCATAGGTTTCTTTCCTTCTGTATCAGAATTAACACTTCCATTACAAAAACCATAAACAGCCAGAGCTTTAAAAATTGATCAACCGGTAAGGAAAAATCCAATCTTTTCCAGACTTCACATTTTTCTTCACCGTGCCTCACATACTATTCATTGTGGAACTTAAGATTTGACGCATTGTAAAAATAGGGGAAGATCAACTATTTCACCTTCAGTCCTCAAGATAACAAGCCTAGAGTTCAAATTCATAGAGTTCAAATTCCTTTTAAACTTAAACTGTTACATAGCAAATACATTGTTCTACAGAAGAAAATTTGCCTAAACAATGTACAGGTGACAAAGACAACCATGAAGATTTTGTCCAACACTCCGAGTACAATTAATTAGTTTGCATCATATTCAAATGACCAGTGTCAATTGAGGGGTAATAATTTAGTAATCATTACATATATGGGTAAAAAAAAAAAAAAAATTAAAAAATTAAAAATTTCTTATTTAAACAGCTTAAGGGAGAATAACAGATTATATATTCATAAAGTTAAAGGAAACTATGTCTGTCCAGATTGAAATAGGCTTACACGTTCAGGTCTGTGTGTCAGTTACTAGGTTTCTGCGAGTAAAATAAATAGCTCCTCATCAGTAATTGCTCCCATCTCCATTGTCCTTTCCAGTGCACTTAGGCCACCACCATCCTTTATTGATGGACGCGCACCTCTGGGTAGTAATCAGTTAGAATATCAGTATAAAATCTACCATCCAAAGTGAGAATAAAATGAAGAGTGCTATTGTATCATGCAACAACTAACCAATAACACAATAAATCGTACGTAAACAAGCGCTTCAAAGTCAATACTTATTATATGTATGATTCAATCAATTAATCCTTACAGGAAAATACGAATTATTACAAAATTTTACCTTCTAAGTAAGAACTTTGCAAATGAGTTGTTCCTCGTGGATATGCAATGGTGCAAAGGAGTTCTTCCATGGAAATCGCGCAAATTTATATCAGCACCAAATTGCAAAAGAAGTTCAACCATAACAATATTGCCAGAGTGACACGCCAGATGCAATAATGAACAACCTTGAAGACAATTCCCTGGATCATTGGCATCCTTGATTCTTTGACAGGCTTTTGGATCGTGATTTTTCCTTTTCACTTTAGATTCTGAGTCTTGTACATAAATGTGGTGATATAAATCTATGCCAACCGCATCATCATATGTGGTATTGATGATATCCACATCTGCGATCACAATAAGGCGATATATTTCTTGCAAATTTTGAGTCTTAACTGCTCCCCAGATGCGTTTGGCATAAGACTCATTGCAAGATGCAGTTTTATCCCTGGTGATTAGCAATTTCTCTACATACTGGTTAAGTAAAACCAAAGTAAGTTTTCAATTTAACATCACAGCCTCCTCGCAAAGCCAGTGAAAATAAAGACTAATTTATAACAGTTCAATAATTTAAAATGAATTTAAAACTATAAACTTCAGATATTGATACAGAGGATAGTGTGTCTTCGGGAAAAATGAGTATATGCACAAGCTCGGACTCACAAGCTTAATGGTTCAAAAAAACCAGCAAGTCCTCTCCTTTCATTTCAAGCTTATGGGTTGTACATGGATGTAGAAACATAGATTTAATACTTGATAAGATTTGTTATCCCACACATCAGTTCTACAAACACCAAGAATCCCTTGCATCAACAATTAGAAACACATGAAACTCACTAATCATATACCGCATTCAGCAAACTAAATAAGCTATTGATAGCAGTACAATGCAAAAAAGGACATAAAACTTCATGTCCAATGACCAAGTATATAGCACTAAAGGTGCATGATGATGTGGTGTTTAGTTATCCTATAAAACAAAGGAAATAGAGAAAGCACCCATATCATAGTAAAAAATAGATGCTGAAGTAAATAATTAGAAAGTTTTTCCTGACTCTCAAGTCATGCGAACAATTTAACCATTGATGCGACATTCAATGTGGATTTTGATAACAAAACAAGAAAAGAATATAACTGAGTACCTTTGCATAAATGTATTGCTCCTTATAGCCAATAACGTCTTTAGGAGATGGTTTCCTGATTGATGTTTTGCTACTAGCATTTGGTCTGTCCACTCTGCACAAGAAAACAAACAACAGGAAGTTTAAAATCTATAACCACCCAATATATCAATTTAAAAAATTAAGCTGCTGATTTGGCAAATAAATATTCCACTTGACAACTTCAAGCTTTCTTAACCATAAAGGCACTCTCATTAATGACTTAAAAGAAAAAGAAAATGAACCACGTATTATGATTAATGAAAGAGTTATAGCATTTCGCGTCACAAAGTACATATAAGACTTTTTGTCAACATCTTTGTTTTTTCTTTCCTTTGACATTACAATTTAACATAAAACCTCCAAGAAATATATTAACTACCTAAGCTGAGTATAATATCATTCACATCAATCTATTCAGTGAATTTCACAAATTATAACTTCTTAAACTAAGCCAGCAGACATTATCCACTAAAGTATCATTAGACTGATGTCTCGCTCCACTGGCCTGTGATGCGAAGAATAGAATCTGAGACTTCAGATCACCTGTTTCTTCAATGTTCAGTGGCTTCCATGTTATGGACTATAAGCTTGCAAAAAGAAAATATTCGGTGTGCTTCTCTTAGAACTTGTTCTACTTTACTTGTGGAGGATTCTTCTATTTTTGTGAAAGGAAGATAAGCCAAGACCATCAATATATGGTTCTAGTTCTTTTCTGGGTGTTTGGGGTGAAAGAAATAAAAGGATTTTTGAAGACTATAGAGGAGAAATCAGTTTATTAAAATACAGAATCAGATTATTAGCATCCCTTTGGGCTTACATTTGCAATGATGTTGAAGATATTTTTTTTATTTATTCATCTTAAACTGGCCAACAAGGTTTTGGGGCCATTCAGCTAATAATCTTCTTCTTTCGTTTTATTTTTTATTTTCTTATTATATAATTAATCTTTTGCATAAATTGCACAAATACTTGTTTGTCTTTGTAAAGTCTTATACATGCCAGACAGTTGAGTTTTCTTTCTTTGTAGTGGTACCTGGTCCACTTGTTTCACCCTTACATAGAATTTATATACATCTTTTGTTTCCTATCAAAAAAATAATTAATTAATTAACTAAATTTCCAATGCCTCATAAAATCAGCTTCTCTGGTGAAACAGAAAATTCTCAGACTAAATAGCCATGTGCATGGGATCTAATTCCTAATAGCAATCATTTTATAAAAATAAAACTGAAGGTAAAGTCATTTCTATATCTCTCTCATAGGACCATAACATGACAATACCAATTCCAAGCAATAGCCCATTTTATCCTTCTTATCCAAATATCCCATCACCTTCTTCCCCGCCCAAAAAAATATATATTAATAAATAAAAAGGAAAAAAGGGAGCTGCAATGTACAAGATTGACAATCGCAGCTATGTTTCACAGGAACATTTGCAACAAACAAATGAACTTGACAACATATAAGATGTTCCATATTGTATTGGACTAAAAGTTCTTACCTTCCTCCATCCTCAAGGAGTGATCCCTCCCATATTGAGTTGCAATAAGCATTACCCAAAGCACCAAATAAGTCCAAGATTGTAGGTTCCCAGACCTTGACATCCAATGTTAGAGATCTCACCTGTGGTTGTAATACGAGGTATATAGTTGAAGGCGAAGAAATGAGCGAAGATCATAACATCTAGATATTTTAGTGCATATAAGCAAATAGTTAAGTACTCCATACTGATTTTGCAGTGATTTGGTTGGATATATTTTCACGATTTCTTTAATGCACATTAAAAAGAAATGTGAGAGAGATGCAGTGATTTAGATTGGACAAAAAGTCTTCCATTATTGAAAAGTGAGAGAAAATGTAAACCAAAAAAGAGAAACAGAAAATTCAAATTTTTTGAGTAAGAGTTTCAAAAGAGTTAGACTAATAGTGTAGGAAGCTGTGAAGACAAATGATAGTTGTGCAAAATCTAGAGGTGCTGACTGAAAATGGCCCAGACAATAATGGAAAAGAAAAAAGAACAACAAATGAGTTTCTTCAGTCACCTAATGTTTCTTGATTCAGTTAATAATTAAATTAGCTGCATCAGCTTTAGGTTATTGTGCAATTTGCATAGCAGTGAATATTATTTATCGAAGTATCATCTCAGAGACTTTTTTATCTTGAACCTTTTGAGTGTTCAAATTTTAAAATTAGCACACCTTTGAAATATGAACACCAAGATTCCGGTGAACACCAGAACATTCAATGCACAACAATATCCCAAGATTAAGAGATGCCCAATCAGGTTCAGGTGAACTGCACTCTGCACAAAGATCATTTCCAGGAATTTGTCTGAGGATTGCAGAAACACTCTCGGGCTTGTGGCTTTTCAAATCTTTCTCTGAACTGCAATTCCTATTTAGTGATGCAACATTATTATAAGCACCAGAGGCAGAATAATTGTTTCCCAGCTGTCTTGTTCTAGGAACTGGCTGCCAAAGATATAGGTAATTCTTTTCAGAAGAAATTAAATTATTGCATTCAAAATTTAATCTTTCGTCATATATGAAAATGGAGTAAACCTGTTGCAGAAATTCAGAATTCAAAAGGGACGCAATGACTCCAGTGATTTTGTTTACCCAGTCCATCCTATCTGCTTCCTTTTCAGCCTGACAAACAAGCATCTTTATGAGAGAAAATTCGATTATTGGCATCAATCTGGCTCCAGTTACTAAAGTTTTTTAAGATACTTCTTCCTTATTTGTCCACCATAGAAAGGGTTTTTAATCTGATTCTGTTCTTTTTTATTTTCGGGCTGCTTTTTAACTAAAGTTCAATGTCTATGTCATATTCACAGATTATACTGACTTTTTGTAAGGTTTTTTGTGGAGTTTTTGTTTTCCCTTCTCAGGGAATTCTCTGTTTATCCAGTGAAAATCTGGTCTACCACTCTTGTACTCTCCTTTCTCCATTAATATAATCTTTTATGTTTCCTATCAAAAAAACAACTCAGCAGCATAAGTCATACGTCCTACCTGCAATGTATAAGTTTTCACAGGAGAAATTATTCTGAAGCAAAGTCGTAGATCTGTATCCTCTGCATCCATTTTTATTGTTGAAGTGCGAAGATCAAGAGTACGGCAGCCCGGAGTTTCGTCACTAATTGATGATGCCCTATTGTGTCGTGACCGAAATCTACTAAATACACCGCTAGTATATTCAGTTGAACCAGTAGAATGAATCTGAGAACCCTAGAGAGAAATTACCGTAAAATCAGGAGTTTAAGAGATGATTCTTTCAACATATAGATCAGTCAAAATGGGAAGGAAAGAAGGATAGTTAGAATAAACATTGGATAGCATCACAATGTTCCAAAAATAGACGTCTAGAGCAAATTATCTTCTCATTAGTGTCTTACAGTATTCACTTCTAGTACAAGCTGGAATGGCAGTACAAGTTGCTGCTGCTCCTTTAATCAGATAATATAGCATCAATTCTCACTCAAGGTGACCATTGGCTACTAATACCTTTTATATCTGTTTTCTTCATACTATAAAAGACTCAACATGAACAAAAGGAAACATAACAAATCCTTTGCAACTCCAGAGCCACACTATAATGTCATCATAACTCTAAATAAATTAAAAGGACAAAGTTACGTCGCAGACACTGGATTTGCTTGAATTTTTATTTTTATTTTTTTTTTGATAACCCAGAAATCTCTCTTCTTTTCTTTGTTCAATGAGATCTTAAACTGGGGGGTTACATTGACATCCTACAAGCTTAGTACCCAGGCAACATGTGAGATATACATGTCTCAAGTGGTGGGACCAAGGGGTTTAGAATCCTTGATGTCAAGAGCTACTTACAACTAAAGCCCAATCCTGGGGGTTGACACTAGATTTGCTTGATTAATTGACTATAAATTTCAAGCATTAAAGTTCTACTAAAATTAAATCCTAACCCTTAAAGACACTAGCGCTATGCCATATTACCAAAAACTTACACAAGTAATAACTCCGAATACTTCAAATAAAAGGAATTGATGTTAACTTTTACGGCATGTGTAATCTTCAAACATTTTGGTAAATGAAAACACCAAAATTACCATTTCGTGGTAAAAAAATGAAGTCTGGTTCAGAGAATAGGTTAACCAAAATTCATTGAAGTAAGGTAAAGATACATGATGGAGCAATGTTACCAAACTTCTGAATTAATAGAACAACATAGCATACCATGGCTTTGCTACCCTTATTTCTGTGATAATAGAAAGTCCCTTGACTATTAAGCACAAAGAACCTTCTTTTCCAATCTCCCCTCAAACTTGATGAGCGCTTTAAGAGATACCCTTGTTTGATTATCCGGATCTGCAAGATGAAAGGGGGAAAAAAAAAGTTAGCTTCTCTTGTAGTAGTCAACAATGCAGTAAGATAATAATAATAAAATTAAAAAGGTGTCATCCTAATAATGAAATTTTCATTCAATAGGAAATTCATGTAATTGACAAGGAAAATAGTGAAAAAGGGATAGTGAAGGGAAAATGCAAAAGACTTTGAAACATTGCTACACATACCAACACAAACACTATGGAAATCAAATTACTTACTTCCCCTTTGGAAGTGGACTGCATGATTGCTTCAATGTTTTTGTAAGAACTCATACCAACAACATGAATGCCATCGGCACTTGCTGAAGGCTCCATGTCAGCAGAAGCTTGCAAGCTGTCCAACTCAGCTTGAGTCCTGTATTCCTGGATCCGTTTTGCAAGGTTATCTTGTTCAATATTTGCTGACTCTTTAGATTGTTGTGCATATGTTAACACCTGTGACAGGGATCAGCCAGTATCAGCTGAAACAATATTTTCCTGAAGAAACACTAGTTTGAGTTATGCAAGCTTCTTTTACATACAAAACTGGACTTTTCATTGTATAAAAACTATTAGAAAAAAAGAACTAGGTCCAACATTTATCAAAGATTGTTTTGGAAAACTTTCTCTCTCTCTCTCTCTGTTTTCTTTTTTTTCTTTTTTTTTTTCTTTTTTTTTTTTGCATAAGAAGCAAAAGAAATATATGATTTAAGAAGAGCAATTACAGAAAGTGGATCAGGCATCCAGAAGAAGGAAAAGCCTTTGAGGGGACATGAGCTATACATACATGTATGGATGAATATTTGAAGTATAAGTCTAACTAGAGAATATAGAACAATGGAGAAGAAACTCGCTCTCTCTTGTACATCACATTAATATTAACAACAAGTCTTCCTTGTTTCCGATCCACAAAATAAAATAATACAAATATCAACAACAAAATAAGAAATAAAGAAAATCAAAAAGTCCAATAAGTCATCTAACAACCACCTTCCCAATTTGTTAGTGAGGATTGAAATGTAAATTTACTCTCTTGAAGCTGAAGTCCAAAGGGATGCTAAATATTTAGTTTTATCCAACAAAAATTTAATGTCTTACTGTCAAGTATTACAAGTCTTTTGCTTCTTTCCAAGGATTATTCTAATGAAGCAAAGACTTCCTTATAAAGATGGAGTAGTTCGGACTTCAAACCATTTTACATCCGGGGTACAATAATTACAGAAGACATAATAATTACAAAAGATAACTAAAATATTACAATGATACTAACTTTTGACTAAAGCTACAACCTTTTGACTTTGATAAAAGATAAGATCACATTTTGAATAAAATACTTTGGCTTCACATGGTACGTGGCTTCATAATTCAAATGGATCCTGAGCGAGGGGTCCACCAAATGGATCTTCATCATGA
>JANLJB010029575.1:0-16143 GCA_026212285.1 Bursera cuneata
GGATACGATACTTGGACTCACCGAGGACTATAATTAAGACTACCTACACTTGGGTATTACACTTTCTAAGTTGTAGCAAACCCCATAAATCATGTGACTCAAAATTTGTACATACACACATTCATGTTTCTAATGCCCTACGTAACTCATATAACTCTAAATTTGACGAATCTACAATTCATTTAAGAAAAACCTAAGCCATAGGACAAGTACCGCAAACCTTAGGTTTTTCCCATTTTGCCCATTTTATCAACAAAAAAGATAAAGATGAATGGAAGAAGATCCCCTACCTAGTATTGACGAGTACACGAAAAATGGAAGCTTTCTCCCTCTTCTCTCTCTCTCTTTCTTCTTCTTCTTCTTCTTCTTCTTTCGTTTCTCCTTCGTGCCTTTGTCACGCGAATGAGAAAGTGAGGGGCTAGGGTTTCCGTTTAAAATGAGAATTGGGACACACTTGGTATTTTAAAATCTTTAATTTCGCAAAAATTGGCATTAGCACCAAAATGTTCTGCGTCGCGATGTCGAATTGGTTTCACGTCTCGGTGTGAAACCGCACCCCGGCTTGAAATCCATTTCACGCCGCAGCGCCAACTTTCTATCTCTAAAATCTTCAGGTTTCATAGAGTCTGCGCCAGTTCCACGCCTCGGTGTGAAATCCATTTCACGCCATGGCGCCAACTCTCTGCCTGATGAACAACTTTTCCAAATCTCATTTGGTTTCCATCCAACTTATCACACAAACATTCTCATGGACATTCATACATGTACATCAACCTTGTACCTATATATATGTATATATACTTACTTTTAATTACATTTTAGTCCCATTTTTGGAAAAGTTTGTACATACCCTTCTGTATATAATTATTCGCATGTAACAACCGATACAAATAATAAGTACATGTGCAAAAAAATTTTCTGGGGTACTATTTTGAAATTTTTTTACTGTTCCAAATTTTCGGGTTACCACAAGGAAAATGTAGAAATTGTCTTGTATTTTTTCTGTAGCTCACTATTTTATATACCATGAAAAGACTCATCAAAAAGTCCAATGTCTACAAAATTCAACTCATACCAAACCAGTGTCAACAACACATCTTCGCAAAAAATGAAAACGAAACATTTCATTAAACCAGTGTCGAAAAAAAAAGTTCTCTTGATCATTGTTTTGGAACAAATTAACTTTGCCTCCAACCTCAGCATAGTTTGCTAGAGGGTATTAGCATAACAAAGCTCAATTGATTTAGTGAAGGAAATCATGATTCTTAGCTGCATGATTTCAGGAGTAAATGCTTGCTTGATTCTCTCTCAAGAGTAAATGCTTGCATGATTAGGAAATATTTGTTTACCATTTCTGCATGTTGCTGCCCTTTCTTTTGTTGTTATATAAAGTCATTTATTTGCTTTTGTATTGTAGCTATGTGCTCATTTTCCTTCATGGAGATTGTTGAGGGTATGGCTCATATATCATACAACTGTGGAAGGTGGTAAAGGTATTTTGGATATTTTGAAAACTAGGGTTTATTATTTATTCTTATTGATGTAACCCTAATTTAAAACTAGTGAATACTTTATCGTCACAGTAAATGTAGGCTCATAGCCGAACCACTATAATTCCTTGTGTGTTTTCTTCTCATTTTCTTCTTTGATTTCATTATTGCACAATAGAGATGCTCAACAAAGTTTTAGTTTCCAGATTCATAGTTTCATGCTTGTTTTCTGCAACTTATTCATATTTTCTTCATGGTATCAGAGCAGGTGCTGTTGTTGCAGCAAAGAAAATGTTGCGATAAAATGTCTACAGTTCCCTTGCAGTTTCTCTTCTTTCATTTTCGGTTTCCATTTACAGTTTCATTTCAAGTTTCAGTTTCATCCATCCTTCTGCCAATTTGATCCAGCAATCAGCAATCATACAACATAAGAAACACACTAAAATATTCAGCAATTAGCAGCCAAAAAGATGAAGAAACATGTAGAAGAAAATCAGCAAAATAGATAACAAAATAGTAGAAAAATAGAGGAGAAAAAATGCAGGAAAATGCAGAAATTATCTTGTATTTTTTCTGCAGCTCCCTGTTTTATATACCATGCAAAAGACTCATCAAAACATCCAATTTCTACAAAATTCAACTCATACCAAACCAGTGTCAACAACACATCTTCGCAAAAAATGAAGATGAATCACTTCACGAAACCAGTGTCAAAAACACATCTTCGCAAAAAATGAAGATGAAACATTTCATTAAACCAGTGTCGAAAAAAAAAGTTTCTCTTGATCATTGTTTTGGAACAAACTTTGCCTTCAACCTCGACATAGTTTGCTAGAGGCTATTAGCATAACAAAGTTCGGCTGATTTAGTGGAGGAAATCATGATTCTTAGCTTCATGATCTCAGGAGTAAATCCTTGCATGATTCTCTCTCAGAAGTAAATGCATGCATGATTAGGAAATATTTGTTTACCATTTCTGCATGTTGTTGCCCTTTCTTTTGTTGTTATATAAAGTCATTTGTTTGCTTTTGTATCGTAGCTGTGTGCTCTTTCTCCTTCATGGAGATGCTCAATAAAGTTTCAGTTCTCAAATTCATAGTTTCATGCTTGTTTTCCGCAACTTATTCATATTTTCTTCAGATCTCACATCATAATCTACATATAGAATAGAGATATTTGCATGTGTTGTGTAATGTCACCAGAATTATTTATAGAACTTAATGTGTTTGAATACTTTGAACTCAGATTAGAGATAATTGAGTCAGGTATAATGAATAATTCTATCTAATCTCGAGAGAAACTTATAAATAGCAGTAGAGATTATTGTTTTAAGGAATTTGGCTTAGAATCTAAGTGAGATGAAATTAGGAGTTAATCTAGACAGTTACGGTGAAAACATACACTTACCTTTTCTTCCATAATTTGCAATTACAACTTGATTTCATTATTTTAGATTGAATTAGTCGTAGTTAATTTATTTTTCATCAAAATTTATTATATTATGAACACCATCTTTTCTAGTTAGGCCTCTATTAACTAGATGATATCTGGAAGATAACCAGGACAGAAATGCTGCCGTCTGGCCTGTCTTCAACTGCTAAGCTTTCAATTGATCAGTATAAATCTGAGATCAATTATATAATAGTGAATCAGGCGTTGTGTTGAATTTTCTCTTTTTCATCCTTTTAACTTATTTCTTCACCTAATATGCATGTAAATATTAATGGAGAAACCTTCATAAACGAAGTTCTGAAGAGGAACAGAAGCCTAAGTGAAAATTAATGTAGTTGACGCGTCCATGCATATACTGCATTAACAATCGCAGTTAAGAATCTTCCTTATCTTATCATTGTTGTGATTTGAGTGTTAATGGTACTGGATGAAGGCTAACAGTTGTTATATAGAAGTAGAGTTATGATGGCCACTGGAAGAAGTAAAAGTAAAAGAAGTGGTGTCGTGAACTTCAAGAGATATAAATATACAAAAGGAAATGAAGTGAATAACAAAAGAGAAATATAAAGTAAATGACGAAGAGAAAATGAGGAGAGACGAGATGAGAGATTGAGAATATCTAATAGAATTTCATATGATAAGATAGGGATAAATACATAGACACTCTTAATATTTAGGCAAAGTACATACTTCTTCCAAAGTTTGAGAAAATAATATTGATACTTCCAAATTACAATATATATAAATTTAAAAGTAATAATTTTATGTTAAGATTGTAAATATTGAACAAATATATTTTATACATATTTTAATATTATATAATAAATCTTAAAAAACAAGATACATATTTTTTAAGGAAAAAAACTTTTCATGAAAAATCACTTTAACGGAGAGAATTGTTAATGTAGGAGAACTTAGGAACTTCTAAACTAGTTAGTCCAATCATATTTGTTTTATAAATATTTTTTTTAAAGCATTTCTTATAATGACATATCTTTTTTTTTTTTTTTAAATATCACTTGTTCCCTAATATTTTTAAAATTTTATTACTTTTAAATTTGTTAGAAAAAATATAAAAGTATAATATATATATTTTTTATTATTTAAACATTATAAAAATAAAAATATATATTAAAAATATTAAAAAATATAACATAATGTTAAAAATATATAATTTTATAAAAATTTATTAGAATCTAAGAAAAAGAATATGATTGAAATAGTTAGTTTAGAATTCTTAGGTTCTCCCAAGTTAATAATTCTTTTCGTTGAGATGATTTTTCATAAAAAGTTTTTTTTTTCCTTCTAAAACATATGTCACTTGTTTTTTTAGATGTTCAATATTTTACAATATTAACATAAATGATTACTTTTAAATTATTTAAAAATATATAAAAATATTATATATATATATATATATTAAATTTTTTATAATATGAGGTTTTGTGATGATTAATGAAATCTATTAGTGTTTTATATAATCAATGAAACTTGTTTGGAATCTTTTATATTTTGTTAATTTTTGAATAACACAAATAAGGATAAAAAAATATTAAAAAGGAACTTAAGAGTATCTATATTACTTTAGTCAAAATTTAAGATTATTTATATTATTTTTTTTAAATTTAGAGAAATTTCATACTTTTTTTCAAATATTAGGGGTGTCTGTGTATTATCCCGATAAAGATATCCTGCAGTACACATTTATACTAATCATCGGGAGACATATTTATTTCCACTAGCTGGCGTCTTGCTTGCCGACAAAAATAGAAGTTTCATGATGTATGAACAATGGAACCAACATTTTAATGGTTCTGTCAAAGTGACGGATAATTTAAAAAATAATCAAATTAAAATTTATTTATTCTTTAATCAACAATGGACCAACATTTTAAAGGTTTTTTTTTTTTTTTATGTTTTTCATCTTTAACAATTGGAACCATAGATTTCCTTAATAACCGATAAATTAACGATTTTATTCAATAATAAAAAATAAAAAATTATTATTTCTAACAATAATCTCTTATTGTTACTACAGTAAAGTTTAACGACCAAGTTTGGAATGGATTGTTATGGTTACTCTACGTCTAGAACACCAGAATATGGAAATATTAACCAAGAAAGGCATGCAAGACATAATGAAAACATTTCAATCTTTTTTTATTCCATATATTCTTCTCATTATGCACATAAAGGAGTAGCCATATGAGATGAAAATCTTATGTACATTTCTAGAACGAAGAATTCTTTGAATCGAATAACAATCGTAACACATGTCAGCCCAATCCAAAGGAAATTATGTGGAAGCTTTACAGAATTATTATGAAGCTATGCGACTCCTTTATCCATAGAATAGAGTATCTAGGCAAATCTATTAATTTTTTTCTTAGCTACAGTTGATAAAAATCCTTTTTTTTTTTTTTTTTACAATGCATATATAGAAAGCCTTTTTTTTAATAGTATTTATTAGTGTATTTTCTCTTTCTTCCTGCTTTTTTTCTCTATAGTCGAGATAGTCACACGTAATAACAGATCACAACTTAAATAATCTCTTACATTTGATTATTTCTAGTTATTATTATTGAAATTTAAAACTTTCCTTATATACATATCATATGTAAATATTCAAGCAAGGCCCTTGTGGCAATTGCCTAATGCCTTAGTCTAAAACCAAACCTTATGTTATTAATATTATTAATTATTTTCTATTTAAGTTTCCTTTCATGATTTGAAAGTTAGATGTCTCGTTTTAAATAACTTCAAATTTTACAAGCAAGCCTATGAAACTTTTATCTTGTCATAAGTAAATTTTTTGCCAAGAATATCTTCTACCATTTTTATCACTAAAATACGATTAAAATATCACATATTTATATAATGTTATTATTTTCTGATTAAAAAAACCACCATTATTTTCTCCATCTTATTAATTATTCTATCTTCAAAGTTATCTATTTCACTTTAAGTTAATAATAAATAATACTTAAAAATAAATTCTTTTGATTAGTTGTCAGTATGCAGCAACCCTTCTCATCCCTATTAGCAATTCTAATCAAATTCGTGGAAAGTTAGTAATTATATTTTTCGTTACTTATTATTTTATGAGAAAATCTAAAAATTAATATTCTTTTTAAGTATAATTTTAAAAGATTTTTAATTTTTTTTATGTGATAGCCCTATTCTATAGTTCTAGTTTGTCAAACATAAATTGTAGAGTTATAGAAAAGTACTATGACATGAAAATTTTTTAAATGAGATTATTTTTTATAACATGCTTAAAAATATAAATTTAAAATTAAATAATATTTTTTATGAACTTAATTAAAGAAGTATTTTTACATGCTTAGTATTTCCCCTGTAAAAATATAAAATATAATTATAATAAAAAGCAATAAATATATTATTATTATTATTTTAAAATATAAATTTTCATCTTTGTTTCATTTATTTGTTTTTATTTTTTTACGTTTTTTAAAATATTATAATCTTTTTTTAATTTATTGATTTTTTTTAAATTATTTTTTAATTTATTAACCTTTTTTAAAAAATGATAATTTTTTGATTAATTTATCTTTTTAAAAAAATATTGTAACCTTTTTTAAGTTATGAATTATTTTTAAAATATTATAACCTTTTAATTTATTAATCTTTTTTAGAAACATTATAACATTTTTTATTTTGATTCCGGTTAGGAATTAAAACTAAATAACAAGGGTTGAGAGGGAATGACTAATTCCCTTTCATAGGGTAGTGAGATTCTCATTTCTTACTTTATTTTTTTTTAACCAAACAACAGATATGAGAATACCCCATTTCTATTCCAATTCTTGGGTGTATTTTTACCCAACCAAATGCCTCCTAAGTTTTTCTATAGATTTCTCCTGAGGTGTAAAGTTTACATATATGTTAGCTAGTGTTTGAGGCCAAGATTTGGGGATAGATAATTTTGAAAATTGAATTTATTTGTTGTTATGTTTTGCATTGGATTCTAAAGCACAATGGGGGTAATAAAGTTATCATCTTTACAACCTAACGTATTGTATTAAATTGGAGTGTATTTGATGAATTATTGAAATGTTTGGGTGACCGCCAATACAAGGTGTAAAAGTTGGCACGATCTAAAAATTTTTGAAAGCCAGAGGATAATTTGTGATTTTTTCCCATTGTGGAACATGTAAAACTAGGGTTGGGCAAATTAACCCGACCCGTCAAGTTGACCCGAACCAAACCCGAAATGTCAGGTTTTTATAATTATGTACAATAATTTATTTATTGTATAATATAAATATAAATATTTGACAAAAGCTGCAATGGTGGGATTCAAACCTTCACTGCAAAGTTACCAAACCCCTCCCCATCCCGGCCCTTACCACTGAGCCACAATTCAATTTAAATTTATTTCGTAAAAATGTTTATTTATTCTATTACAAAACCCGACCAGACACGAACTCGACGGGTCCATTTTTTTTAAAACCCGACTTCAGGTTTGTTTTCCTTGACCCGATTTGGTTCGGGGTTTTTCGGGTTGGGCCAAACCCGACCCGACCCGACCCGTACCCACCCCTATGTAAAACTAGTACTTCATTCTATTCAAGCCAATTATAATTTTTATTTTGAATCACAGATCAAATAACGAAAAGGTCAGTACAAGCCCTTAGGTTTGAGATATTATTTCCAAAGAAGTACAAGGGTGTGTTTGTCTGCCTCATCGGTAATTAAAAGTTTACCAAAAACTGATGTACCAACCACTGATATTGACATAAACAAATGTTTATTTAATTTGACAAAGCCTGATTAATTGGTTAGTTACTATGAAGAATGTGAAATCGTCAATATATTTACCAGCATTTATTTTTGTTTTACCTTTAAAATAAGAATTATTAACCTCTTCTATGGAATATCATATATATAATTTTTTTAATGGAAAATATTTTTTATTTGCAACAATTAATTCATGTCCTGCCATCGAGGATAAATATTATTGGCAACAATAAATAATCAAGATAATATCAACGTTAAAAAATCCATTTACAAGATAGATTAAGGTTACAAAAATATTGGCTTCGATCAATCAATTATTTCAAATCTTGTAAAAAGACAACAAGAAATAATATATCAATCTTAGGATAAAAATGAATTTTATCCCGCTTCAAAACATGTATAAAGATAATTATTGAATACTTTTGCAATTTGTTGGTAAATAAGATGACACCAGGTTGAGAACTGTTATTCCTAAAACATGAAGTTTTCTCAACAGCAAATGAAAGACAAAAGGGAAATAAACGGAATGTAAGATGCACAGCCAGAAGAAGTACTCAAAACGAAAGAAAAACAAAACAGACGGACTCGTTCACGCAAAAGCGGATGAAACTTTCACCAACGTTTATTCCCTCTTATTTGCGCTGGTAAGAGGTCTTCCAAGAAAACGGCTCAACGTTCTTGTATAAGCCACTTTTATGGCGTCATCTGCCATCAAAGACATCACGATGATTTTTAACTGGACGCCTACTCTGGTTTCCTTGGTTTTCTGAGTTATGTTTGCTGCCACCTTCAACGGCTTCTCCATGAGAAGATGCAACTGGACGCCTACTTTGGTTTCCTCGGTTTTCTGAATTATGTTTGCTGCCACCTTCAACGGCTTTTTCATGAGAAGATGCAACTAGAGACCTACGTTGGATTCCTCGGTTTTCTGAATTATGTTTGCTGCCACCTTCAACGGCTTTTCCGNAGAAGATGCAACTAGAGACCTACGTTGGATTCCTCGGTTTTCTGAATTATGTTTGCTGCCACCTTCAACGGCTTTTCCATGAGAAGATGCAACTGGACGCCTACTGTGGTTTCCTCGGTTTTCTGAATGATGTTTGCTGCCACCTTCAATGGCTTTTCCATGAGAAGATGCAATTGGACGCCTACTTTCGTTGCCTCCGTTTTCTGAATTATGTATGCTGCCACCTTGAACGGCTTTTCCATGAGAAGATGCAACTGGACGCCTACTTTCGTTTCCTCGGTTTTCTGACTTATGTATACTGCCACCGTCAACGGCTTTTCCATGAGAAGATGCAACCGGACGCCTACTTTGGTTTCCTCGGTTTTCTGAATTATGTATGCTGCCACCTTCAACGGCTTTTCCATGAGAAGATGCAACTGGACGCCTACTTTCGTTTCCGAAATTATGTGTTCTGCCGCCTTGAACGGTATTGCTATGAGAACGTGGAACTTGATGTCTACTTCCGTTTCCTTGTGATCCAGCCATAGAGATTAAGACCAACCTTGTGATGCACGACGTTGAGGACTTCTCTGTGATGGAGTGATAGTTGCACGTCTACGCACCTCCATTTATACACTAGTCAGTGACAAGTTTGGTATAATTTTTTGGGGAATCAAATATAAAAATTTAAAACTTAGAAGAGTCAATAGTTAAAATTTTAATTTTTAATTTATATATATATTAATTTTTTTGTTGGAGATGCCATGGCCCTCCTTAGTCTAGGCTAAACTCTGTCTCTGATACTAATGAGTCAGGCATTATTTTTAATTTTTAATTTTTTATCGTTTAACTTATTTCTTCACCTAATATCCATACGTTAATATATTAATGGAGAAACCTTCGTACACGGAGTTCAGAAAGAACAGAAGCTAAGTGCAATTCAATGTATTTGACAAATTCATGCATGCACTGCCCAGCCAGCCAAATAACCATTCAATTACCATCTTCGCCGTGGCATCTATCTTGGTTTACTTAATTTCATATTATGGAGGTTTCCTGATGTTAACATTTATATTGACCATCGACGGATATATTCTAATTTTCACTAGCTGGTCTTGCTTGACGACAAAAATAGATTTTTCATGAAGTGTGAACGTAAGTCCTCAATTGGCAAATAGAAGTTGTTGTCATTAATGAAGATGAAGACGACTAATATATGCCGCCACCGGAAACGACAAAATTGTAGATAGCTCATTTATTCCATCCACCGAAACAAGATTAATTTGGAAGATTTTTATGATTTCAACTTGCAATTTATATGACTTGCTTGCGCAATTTCTTAATCTATGATGGACTAATTTTGTTTTCTTGAATTAGTTACTTTTTAACTAGATTTGATATCTTTCTTGATTAAAATTAAAATAATATTGTACTTAATTAGACAAATGTTTATTATACATTTCAGTATGAGTACAGAAAAAAAATTAATTTTTTTTAAATTTTGATAGAGGGTATATATTCTGGTAAATGAGGGTCAAACTGCACTTGTGGTCATGCTTTTTCTATTTTTTTATTTGTATATATTAAATCATCTAAATTAATTGTAAATTAGTTAAGAGAAATGTTAAAAAGTTTAAAATAGGAATAACATTATTTTATAAGTTTTTTTTATTCAAATTACAATTTTGATAATATATAATATAAGTATTTTGTTATTAAAAATTCATCAAATACACCCCAAACTTTGATGATGTTAGTTTTTTTAAAAGTTATAATGGTATTTTTGTTATTTATTTTAGTTAATTCAATATTTATTAAAATAAAAAAAATCACACATTGCTCTTATCTCTCCTTTCTCTGTTAGTCAATTTTTTTTTAATCTCTTCTAGTTTTCTTATTCTTTGTTCTTTAACTTTTTCATCTCTTCTAGTTTTTGTTTTCGTTTTTAATTTTAATGGTGAGGTATCTTCCGCTTCCTCTTGCTATTTTTGGGTTTCGTTTAGATTACTGAAAAATGATATGTATTTTCTGTAAGTATATAAAATCGTATCAAGTAATATAGTGATTAAAAATCTGATGTCGAATCCACAGGGACCAATTAATTGAGTACTAATTTTACTGGATTTATTACTATTTAGATAAACAAAAGATAAGTTAAAATCTAAAACTAAATTGAAATTAAATTAAAATAAAAAATGTAATGAAAATAATGAACTAAATTACTAAGGCCTATGATTTCACCATCGCCATCTGAATTAATTCTTTGAATATAATTCCATTGGATACTACAATTATTTTGAAACCAATAATTCCTAATGCTTTTTATCATCCTCTATTGAGCTCAGATAAATTTAATTGCCCAAGCTATCTACAAGTCTCTCTCGAGCACCATAGACTCACTTAAGGATTATCCTGTTTTTAACAACAAACAAATATTATAATCCTGTGAATTACCCTGTTTTTGTTAGACAATCTACATATATATCTCTCGATCATACACACAAACTATAGTGAATGAATATAGTTCAATTGCATGCAATATCTCTTAATATAGAAAACAATCAAAATCAGTCAGATAGTGATTAAGTGTACAAAAGTATTAAGACCAATATTCATACACTCAAAAACTATTATAGAAATCTAAAAATAATTTATTAATCAAAGAAAAACATTCATAAACTAGGCTACATCACAGCCTTAGCAAAGAAATTATTTCATAACAAAACTAAAAACACAAAAATCTAAAGAGTTCATGAGAAAGATGAAACGTAAACTAATGAGAGGAATTTTTACAGATTTGGAGAAGAGATCTCTCTCCTCCTTTTTTCTCATTTGACGAATCTCTGATATTTAGGCTTAGCGAAGAGTCCCTAGCCATTCTCTCCTCTAGCCATCGCCCTTCTTTTGCAAGAAAATAGCCTCTATTTATATCAAGTCGTGCTACCCTAATTGAATACAAAAAATCTACGCGAAATTTTGTTTTTACATCTAGGCACGAACTCTCTGTCTGACGAAAACAAGTTCATAATTTGAAAACATCATAAACATGGAAGTTTTAGCTCAGTCTTTTAGCTTTTCCAACAATACCTGAATCACATTATTTCGATATTGAACGAAGAAGTTATACCCAAAATATTAAGAAGTGTTCCTACAGAAAAACTAAACTTGATTTGTTGAATTGCTTTTCCAATTTCTTTACATTTTGCCTTATTTTTTGCTTGATTCTTTCTCAATCTTTCACGTACAATTTAAATAAGTAAACAAATATTAGAATCAACAATAAAATACTCAAAATATATAAAAATAATGAGATACTAACATTAAACTCAAGTAACAATGGTCTAAAACTTATGTATAATTTGCACTTATCAAGAAACATCTTTAACTTTTGGGTTTCGTTCAGTCTACATGAAACATCTTTTGTTCAAAGAACTTGGAGTTTAGGACTGATAATTTTGAAACTTGAATTTATTGGATTTATTTGTAATTGGAGGAGAAAAAAAAAGTGTAAAAGTTGACACTATAAAACTAACCTATTTTATTAAATTGTGGTTTTAAACTTTTGGGTGACTGCCGATAAAAAGTGTAACAGTTGACACGAATTTGATAATTTTTGACACCTAAAGGATAGTTTGTGATTTTTTTCCATTGTGGAACATGTAAAACTACTACTTTAATCTCACAAAAGCCAAGTATAATTTCTAGTTTGAATCATAGATCAAATAACAAAAAATTCAATAAACGCCCTTAGGTTTGAGGTATTGTTTCCATATAGATACAAGAGTGTGTCTGTCTGCCTTGTCAGTAGTTATAAGTTGACCAAAAACTGATGTACTAACAACTGATAGTGACGTAAACAATTAAAAATTTTGTGTTTATTTAATTTGGCAAACCCTGATTAATTGGCTAGTTAACATACTATGAAGAATGTGAAACCGTCAATTATTTATGGACATCGACGCCAATATATGTGGAAAATGTATATATGTACAAATTGGACTAATGTATAAACAAATGAAAATTTTGTATTTAGCTAACATTATTTTAGCATTAATGTTATAAGGGGTAAATATATAGACACCCTTGAGGTTTAACCTAAATAACAAACTCATCCCTATTATTCATAAAGTAACATAGACACCCCTATAATTGGAAAATATGGGATCTTGACATGTAAAAATAGGGGTCTTAATGTTACTTAAAATATCAAAATGGAGATCTTTATATTACTTTATGAATAATAAAGATGAGTTTTTATTTAGACTAAATTTCGAAAGTGTCTAATATTTACCCCTAAAATACGAAGATCAAGGGAAAAAAAAAATAATAATTACTATTCAGTGGCACATGATGAAAAGGTCAATACGTCTTTTATTTATCACATTTTGTAGTTTAGATAAAATACCCTTATAAATAACCATCGAGAGATACATTCAATTTTCACTAACTTGTCTTGCTTGACGACAAAAGTAGACTTTTCATTAAGTGTGAATGTATGTCCTTGGCAAATAGAAATTTGATTTAATTTAGACTAGTGATTGACAGTGACGTTGATGTCATTAATGAAGATGGAGACGACTCATTTATGCCGCCGTCCGGAAACGACAAATTTTAGATAGCTCATTTGTTCCATTCACCGAAACAAGATTTGGAAGATTTTTATGATTGCCACTTGCAATTTATATGACTTGCTTACGCAATTTCTTAATCCAAGTAAACGGAATAATTTTATTTGGTTGAATTAGTGAGTTTTTAACTGGATTAAAATAAAAATAATATTTTGTATGTACAAATGTTTATTAGACATTTAAGTTTTAATGTTTATAGAAAAAAATTTTATTTTTTTAATTTTGATAGAGGGTATATATTTTGATACATGAGGCGTCAGACTGCACTTGTGCTCTTGCTTTTTCTATTTTTTATTGGTAAATTAGTTAAGAGAAATGTTAAAAAGTTTAAAATAGGAATAACATTATTTTATAAGTTTTTTTTATTCAAATTAAATAGACAAATTATCTTTAAAAATTCATTAAAAACATCCCAAACCTTGACGATGTTAGTTTTTTAAAAGATACAACGTTATTTTTGTTATTTATTTTAGTTAATTCAATATTTATTAAAATCAAAAGAATCATACATTGCTCTTATCTCTCCTTTCTCTGTTAGTTAATTTTTTTTTTCTCTTCTAGTTTTCTTCTTCTTTTTTCTTTTACTTTTTCATCTCTTCTAGTTTTTGTTTTCGTTTTCGTTTTTAATTTTAACGGTGATGTATCTTCTTCTTCCTCCTCTTGCTATTTTTGGGTTCTGTTCAGATTACTGAGAAACATCTCTGACTTTTGGGTTTTGTTCAGTTTACATGAAACACCTTTTGTTCAAAGAACTTGGAGTTTAGGATTGATAATTTTGAAATTTGAATTTATTGGATTTGTTCATTAAAGCCAATTTTGAGTTTAGTAGTAAAACTACTACTTCATTCTCATTAAAGCCAATTATAATTTCTATTTTGAGTCATAGATCAAATAACAAAAAATTCAATACACGCCCTTAGGTTTGAGATTTGTTTCCGTCTAGATACAACAGTGTGTCTATCTGCCTTGTCAGCAGTTAAATGTTGACCAAAACTGATGTACTAACAACTGATATTGACGTAAACAATTGAAAATTTTGTGTTTATTTAATTTGGCAAACCCTGATTAATTGGTTAGTTAACATACTATGAAGAATGTGAAACCGTCAATTATTTATGTGCACTGATGACGCCAATATATGTGGAAAATGTATATATGTACAAATTGGACTAATGTATAAACAAATGAAATTTTGTATTTAGCTAACATTATTTTAGCATTAAAATATGAAGACCAAGAAAAAAAGAAGAAGGTAATTGCTCATCAGTGGCACATGATAATTTTTGTTTTAATTTTTTATACATAGAAAAATGATGAAAAGGTCAATACGTCTTTGATTTATCACATTTTGTAGTTTAGATAAATCTATTGGACCTTGAGCGAGCGAATTTTCCGTCTAGCTTCCTTCTCACTCTTGAACTCCAAGTGAATACCCCAAGCTTTGTAGAAGAGATAAGACATAAAATTTTATTAACACCATCTTTTCTTATGAAGATTACCTGGAAGATAACCAGGACAGAAATGTTGCCGTCTGGTCTGTCTTCAATTTCTAAGCTTTCGAATTAATCAGTATAAATCTGAGATCATTTATATAATAGTGAATCAGGCGTTATGTTGAATTTTCTATTTTTCAATCTTTAACTTATTTCTTCACCTAATATGCATGCGTTGATATGTAAATATTAATGAAGAAACCTTCATAGATGAAGTTCTGAAGAGGAACAGAAGCCTCAGTGCAAATTAGTGTATTTGACGCATCCATGGATATATTGCATTAATAATCTCTAAAAGATTATTACGGTGAAAGCACAAGATTCACCAATCCAAAATCTTAAGTCAAATCAATAAAGAAATTATATGAAAATATACCTATAGCCATTAGAATCATAGATTATGCGGTTAATCATCTTCCACATTTAAAACCCCGTTGTTATCCCTTATATTCACTCAGTAATGGGATGTGAGTAAAATAGTAAAAGAAAATTATGGTTTTAAACTGGGGACCTCAACCTATTTATACTGTTTTATATTTTATATTATTTTGGCCCATCATAAAACATAAATAAAATATATGGTCTCTACACATTTAAAGCCCATACCGAATAAACATAATTGAGATGTGTCTAAAGTCCAATAATTTATTAATTTAATTGATCTTAACCAAAATGGGTTTTACCAACATTATCCAAAAATTGACAGTGCATAATATATATCGTTATTAATATGTCAGTCCAATATAAGAAATATAAAATTTCTAACAATCTCCTACTTGGACTAAATATGTTACTCAATGACTATTAATTGTAAACTTTACGAGCTCAATCTTAACTGTCTCTTTTGAATATCATCTCAAAAATAAAACAATTTGGTCCATCAATGATCTCAATATAGAATTAAGGCAGCCTTTGTCACATTTGTTGCAACAAGACTATCCATTGTCACAAATATCAATACTATTGAACGACATAAATCAAGTATGGATGTGTAGCATGGAAATTTCATGTAATTAGATCCTTTGTGATTAGCACTTAAAAGTGTACATTTATTATGAGCTTAAATAACATTTTTTACACTTTAAGTACTATTAATTTGAATATTTACATTGGTTTGAGCTTAAAAGAATTATTCTTACCAATTATAATTTTCGAATTCTTTGATGCAGGCTAAGTAAAATGGACATAACTTTCAGTCCAGGAGCCCAATTGCTACAAACTTTATATGTGCATAAACTTCAGAAAATTGTCCACAAATGTTAATAAGAACTTAAGACCCAAATCAAACGTTTAGGGGGTCAAATATGGGCTGAAACAGAACCCAGATTTTTAGAAGCCCAACCTGACCTACGTGGACTTCTGGGGCCACTGCT